>KZ505662.1:2306107-2340730 GCA_002844005.1 Limosa lapponica baueri
AAAATGAAATTTTTCCCATTCTTTGCATTTTTCTTATTTTAGTCATGTTAAGTTTTTGTTGACTAGGTTCCCAGGTTAAAAAAAAAAAAAAACCACACACCAAAAAACCTCTCCTCACATAAAAAACATTTAAATGTTGTAAAACAATCATAGAAAAAAGCAAATCTTGAAATAAAAGCACGACTCCCCCTACCCTCGTATGAATCAGCAGCCACGACCGTCTCACATGTGGTGAAATTTATTTTTTCCTTCCACTAACCTAATGTAGTTTCAGAGGAGCATATTGTGAAGCAGTACACAAGAAAATGTTTTTAATTGTGTCTATTACAATCATGTCTATTTACTTCCTCTTCAAACTGCATTGGTCTTGGATGTTCATTCCCTGTGCTGCTGCTACGTATGTTCACCAGGAACAGCTTTTCCTTACTACAGCAACATGTCCTGGAAAAATTCTTCATCTTATTGGGAAACAGCTTTGCTTACATGACAAAGCAGGACAAATCAGTCCCTCCCTAAGAAAACTCTTTGGCCCTGAAGCACCCAGAAAAACCAAGCCCCAGAGGGTCTTGGTCACCGACATCCCCTTAACCCGCGGCATAATTAAGAAGCTTACAATCTTTCAGCATGAGGAGAAGCAACATTTGCTTTTAAGTAAGTCCACAGCTGAAATAGGTTAGGGAATTAAACTGTGTAATTGGAAAACATCACTCCTCATGGACAGTGCTGTAGGAACTACAATCACATCAACATACAATGTCTATGCTTACTGCAGATGTAAAATGAGAGTGAACTTTCTGTCGATGAGGCTTTGTCAACACACAGTTATGCCAAATATATGAAAAGCCTCATGTAAAGCAAGAAAAAATAGTCTAAATGTTGTAAATATTTTTCCAGTAACTGCTATGACATTTTTTAAATAGAATAAAATAGAATTTTTATATGAAGGATTCCTCCAAAAGCCTGATATTGAAACCACTACCATAAAAAGCTTTGTGGTAAATCTCATTAAGTAACAAATTGATTTGGTGGCCTATCACCACCATACAACCTTGCAGTACCCAGTGCCAGAAGCAACCTTACAGCTACAATGAAACTTGTTTCCCCAAATGCATACCACATTTATTTGTTAAATATATCCTCAGTAACTGTAAAATAATTATCAAAAAGAAGGAATTAATAAATTTTTTTAAAGTTAAAATAATCTAAATTTGGTTGGAAATGACTTATCAAGAACTAAATTATTTAGAGACTGCTAAAATATAGTTTTCTATTTATTTAAGCTACAAGATAATTTTAAGAGAACATACTGTTCTTCCAGTTAAAATTAATCCAGCTTTTTTATTGCATAAGAAGCATATATATGTGCGGGAAAGTAACAGAAGATTGGCGGGGAGGACTGTAAATACGCTCAAGTGACTCGCATGTGGGGTGCTGGAAAACACATACATCACACTAATTGTTGCTTAGTTTTGTGTGCTCAACAAGTAGAACATCTGCACTTAGATAACATAGTCCTGGGATGGACCCAGGGGCACCTTATCAAACATGCCTGAGATTCTTGCCCTGCTGTTGAAGAGACCAAAGCTAAGCAGAAAACTCTGCCTGCCAGAATCCTTGAAATATAGGCCCAAACAGCAAGTGGGAGCTCTCTTGCTCCCTCACTCCCTTGCTGACAAGGATTCTCCTGGTATTAAGGACTCTCACTCTGCGGTGCCTGCATCCCCTGCTTGCCTGCCTCTGCCCGGGTGCTGCTTCAGAGGTTCCCCGATCCATGAGGTATTGAGATTAAATTTGTTCTTTGCTCTTAATCCATGGTTTTGTGGTTGTTCCTGTGTCCTGCCTGCATCAGCTCACACATTATGCATAAAACCAAAACACACATGAACAAAAATATTGCACTTTTGGAAAATACTAATTTTAGGAGACATAAGAGTTCAAAAAAATTAAAATCTTTTTCTCTCTTTATTAGAAATTCTGATAGGAGATAATTGCAGGAATGAGTCCACAGAGATTTTGCTCCTGATTGTGAACTCACATCCCCAGCATCAGTAAACAAGACATACGCACGTCAAGGACAGACTTTACTGCATAGGTACAAGCCTGGCAAAAACTAGAGGTCACTTATTTCCACTAGTTGTAATGAATACTAAGGACTCATCATAAGATAAAGCCAAAACACCTGCTCTACTAAAAGCTACAAAAGTTTGTGGCAAAATTGGAAGCATTTCAAAGCTAAGAAGTTTCTAACCTCGTCTGCTCTTAGAATGGGATAGGACAGCAGGGAGGTTTTTGTTGCAGAGACCTGGGGGAAAACACAGCCTGGGATGACATTACTAAATCTACAACCACTGATTAAACATTGTCTTAAGGCAAAAATCCTACACAATGAGCTTATGCATGCATTATGGTTTGTAGCTAAGTTATTATCTGCAATAAACTGATAACCATTCATTAACTTCTGAGCATAAGACACAACTGGCAAGCTATTTCATGCCTCGAAGAATTTACAGCAAAAGGAAGAGAGGTAAACACACAATGCAGATGACTGTATCTGGAAAATAAAATGAATACTTAGAAATACTGTTACCTTCCGGCTGTAAAATGGATCGACATTGAGATGTCCCAACAAATGCAGTTTTTAAAACTGATACTGAATCCTTATGTGCTATTGAGCAGAAAAGCAAGCATAATCTTTCAATTAATAACAAACAGCTACTAGTAAAGTACTTTTTAGTATAAATAGATTTTGTAATTAAAGCCTATGAACATATGAGAATGAGTACCAAATATGTGCTTCGCAAGCAGCCCTAACTACAAGGGTCATAAAATAGTATGTGTACAGACAGTTACAGCTCATAAAACTCCATGGGGGGAGGAGGGGTGTTAAAAAGAAGATTTGAAAATTAAAAATTAATAACTCTACAGTACAGTTGTTCTGAACAGACATATTCCCAAAGTCACAACTCCCAGGCAATCTCTAAGGTCAAGGAATTTGGCTCCATAATTATTTCTGAAGCACTTGGGAGTTCTGTAAATTATTTCATCTGCCTCAAAGCACATTAATAAGGGAAGGAACACTGCAGGAGAAGTAACCAGAGCCCTACAACAGCTCCCCCCAACAGAAAGCCAAACATCACTGTATTCCATGCACACGAAACACTGACATTGCTGAGAGCTACCTGTTCAAAGGCAGAACGTGTCCTTTAATAATTCAGTTCCTCCTGGAACTCAGTAACAAGATAAGAGGCAAAAACCAGCTTTGAAACAGGATATTCAGAATTGCAGGTAAATTCCACGTTCATTGGTACAGTGCATGATATCCATGTGCTCTTCCACCACCAGGCAGATTAACCACCCCTATGCTACCATGCAAACAACCCCAGGCTCTCCAGCTACGTGTCTAGCATTGGTGCTTCCAGCCCACAGCTCTCCCAGGCAAATACAGCGACACAAATTTGTACTGCCCCACTCAAAATCCAGCTTCTCTCCACACCAGCATATAAGTTCTTAGAGATCTTTTCCGTTAAGAAATTCTGTTCATTTAAAAAGCTTTTATCCTCTCCTTCAGATGGATCTCAGCTTCAGGAAATTCAAATCTTGTACAGAAATTATGAATCTCTTCCAGATCTGTATTTTCCACTTCCCCTTTATTCTTTTAAACAGAGGGGCCACAGCCTTGTAACTTTCTAGGGAAAACAAGGACTGTAGGTCTCACCATTCAAAAATCTCTCTGAGATTTTTACACATATATGCAAAAAACAGAAAGCATGTTTCATAACTTTATACCATACATACATTGTTACTTTAGCTTCTATCTGCTAAATTCTCTTTTTGATTTGGTAAGTGATTTATACCACAGATCATCCATGGCAGACCAGTACTTTAAAAAAAACTGACATGTTCTTCCTTTATGATCAGTTTTCCCCAGAAATATTTACTATCCCTTCTGCTTAGAGCAGCTCTCTTGGTTATGTCTCCTGAACCCATCTCAGGTAAATAATTTTTCACACTGACGTTTTCTTTAGTCTGTTGTAATTCAGATTCCACTGTCCCCTCTTCTGTTCTTCTATCGTATCAGTTAAGCTCTTTTTTTACCACACGTACACACTTTTTTTTCACCCAAAGACAAGCAAGTTTCATAGCTTATGAAACTGGAAGGAACCATCATATGATCTAGTACCATAATATTCTGATACGGCAAATTTCACAGGCCATAAAGTTTTGCACAGCAAAGCCTTCAGCTCTGGCAGAATTAGTATATATTTTTGCAATTTTTAAAAGCCATGTTAATTCTAAATATACATATAAACCTGTTGGTGTTGGACTTTTTCCTAGTGGTACTATTAAATTTATAGCAGATACACCTGCTGCTGCCTATACTCACTTCTAAGGATGTTCAAGTGGGCCAAGGTCAAATATTGCCCTGAAGGTGATATACAAACATATAATTAAAATATTTTCTATTTTACCTGCTATCAACAACTTTTAAGCATATAGATGAATGCAATAAACTTCAAATCTCCCTCAAATAGGTAAGCAATGAAAGACCTTATTCAGCTTTCCAGGTGAAGCCAGTGACAAAACAAGGGCTCTAATCCTCCAAATATGTATCTGAACTACAAGGTCGTCTTTCATCTGTTGTGTTCCTCATACATGCATTAAAATATACCTATCAGCTGAGAAAATCTTCAGTTTTATACACAAGCAAGACAAATTGAAAAGAAGATGAGCGCTGCCTGCCTTTGTTTTGATTGACTCCCTATCCCAAGTTGTGTTCCAAAGACTGTCTATAAAGACTTCATCCGATGGCAGAAAGGGAGGAAAACGACAACCAACCCTCATAAAGGAGAAATCTTACAATAGCCTCTTCAGATAAAAACAAAAGAAAAGTGGCCTGTATTATTGCAAAGAGAATTTCTGTAAAGGCAGTGAACAGGTAAAGGCAGCTAAACCTCTCCTGAAACACTGAGTAAAACAAACACCATAAAAACAACACTATTTAAGTCTGGCAACTTCCTAATCAATGAGTTGAATACGTATCTCTGAACAGACACACACCACCTCCCACACATTTATTTATTTTTAATCCTAAATACTATAAGGGGCATTAACTCAGCACAAGTTAATCCAGCCTGTGTTATATATATTTTTATATATATATGTATATATATATATATGCAACAGTATTCTCCAGTTGGCACAGTTCTCAGGAGAAAGGTGAGTCCAGTAAAACAACCCCAGCCAAAATCTCCACAAAGTCTTTAGAGGTGTCCAATTGTTTTGCATACAATGCTCAGTATGTCCACACTCATTAATGTATTTTCATTAAAAATCTAATTTAAGTAGTTTTGACTTATCAGAACACACAATAAGGCACTAAGCTCACAAAATAATGTAACTCAATCAAAATGACTGCCAAAGTGGCAAAGGCTATTAAGTGGCAGCAAAATCCACATATGAGCAACATACAGACTGGCTGCATGTCTAAAAAAATACTAGGTATCTATTAGAAGCGTCAAGATTAATTTAGCAACTCAGTTCCTACAACAGGAGCCTTTATAACTCTCTTGCTATTATTATGCCTGACCTGTCACTCTTCTTAATGTCAATTCATCTACTGTCTCAGCCACAGAAAGGGACATTTTTAGAGTAAGAGATACTATTCTGTGCTTATTTTGGAGAATAAAACCAAAACTACAGTCTTTACAAGAAAATAACATAATTCTGTGATAGATTTTATTAAAGATAAAATACATTTCATTGCTATATCTGTTTTACACCTAATGTAATATATATCTTGTGGGGATTACTGCACAGCCTCTTTTTTCCTAGAGCAAAAACTTCACATAAATCTATCATCACATACTGAGTTTCATACAGTATTTCAAGAAATTGTTTCCACAGCTGTTCCATCTGTTGTACGGCAATATCAACTAATAAGATGGTTTTAATATAACAAGTGGATAAAATTAGCAAAAAGCTCAGTAGCCCATCTCATTTGCTAAAACAACATAGACACTTATGAACCTAAATATCCGAAATGGTTTTCTGTGCCACCTCAATTTTTAATCTTTCAGTCCGTTTTTGCTTCTTCAGAAATCTGGACTAAGATACTTTCAACAGCTAGAGGACTTGGAGTCAATGCAGCACAGAAATCAAAGTGAGCTACACAAAGTACAGACCCACATCAATACTCACACAATGCTTAGAATATCTGGACCAAGAGTTTGATCAAAAAAATCTCAATTTTTTTCCAGAGTAAATTAAACTGCAGTGCAATAGCCTGGCACAAACCTTTCTCATCCCATACAATATTCAATAAAGATTCCTAGCAGAGTGGGTCTTGATCTGCAGAGTGGTACTTGAATTTATTCCTGACACACGGACAAGTTGCATAGAAATGGAAGAGGTAAAATTCGTGAGATATACTGTTATACACAGCAAGTGTTCCTCAGTACACCACTTATCTCAGAAGGAGCTGCAAGATCTATTTCTGTGAGGAAAAACAGCAGCCAGGCCACAGCAAGAAGAAGAGGTGTGATGGTTTGTCTTATCTGAGACAAGTACTCAAAAAAAAAAAACAAAAACCCAAAAAACCCAACAAACAAAAAACCCAAGATGGCACTCCAGTTTGAACCTTTATGTTAAAGCAAGCTGCTTTCAAGCTTTTCTTGATAAATAAATAAAAACAAGTTTCTGGCCTCTGAGAAGCATGAAATACACTGAACAAAGATTTTTACATAGGAAATATACATAGTTTATTTCATGCTCAACATTTCCTGAGACAAACCTCTCCTCTGAGGACAATGCTTCACCAAACAGCTTGATTCAATTTCTCTCTCCCTATTCTATCATGTTCATTCCCATAACCAAGAATGCCACCACCACAGAAATCATCTTTTCAGGTCAGTAGCACCCACTCCTAGCAGTTGCATGAGCCATTTGAATTAAATCGTATGAATAAGCCATATTCATTTAAATTGTAATAAGAGGCTTATGGTTGGTGAGAGCATTTTTATTCCCTCTCCTTTCTCAATGATAGTCTTTTGTTCCTTTTCTACACTTCTACATCATAACCACTCCTAATCACACCGTCCTAATAAGTCCTTCTCAACACACTTGCTGGCTTTTTTCGTTTGAATGCTGAAATCTGCTTAAACGAGCAGTGCACAAGCCCTACATGAGTGCCCGGACAAGCCATCCTCAGTGAAGCCAAAAGTTGCATTTCCTACCTATTGACTGTAGGATCAGGTGCCCTGATACTCAGAGGCCAAGAAGATAGTTTAGTTAAAAAAAATACTCAGTCTTTAATTTCACTTAAGGTTGAGCAACCAAGCTAATAGCAGAACAAGCCCTAAGCTGAAGGCAGTTAGTAGTTAAGATGATAAACAGGAAAGCTAAATATTGCATGAACTGGGGACTGCAGCTTGAGTTAGCATACGAATTACTCACTGGCGTTCAACCAATTGTGCCACTTGGTGCCAACCCTACATCCATCAGGACACCCTGGGAATCATTCAAAACTTTACCTTGGCCTCTAAATAGAATCTCCCATTGAGCCGCAGAGGTGCTGTGAGAATTACAATTGCAGGAATTAAGCACAGATCCTGAAATAAGTAAAATCAGTGATAAAAATAAAATCAGAAAAGCCAAGACGCTCCTATGTAACCAAGACATCAGCCCTAAAGAAAACATTTTTTTTTGCAGTAAGAAACAACTGAAAACTTCTGCAGTGTTTCTTCTACTATACTGAAGCTAATGGTAGGAAATGCTGCTGGGGAAGTAAACTATGGCAGAAACACGACTAGGTAAAAGAATGAAGGTGGGGCTTGACTGCCCAGGACTGGTTGGGCTACAAGGCAGAAAAAGCCCTCCTCCACGCTAACAAGCCAGTTGGTCCTGCACTCCTGAAATCTCTGCTTCTCCTGAAGACACTCCTAAGAGCTTGGAAATTCCCCTAACTGCCCTTTTTAAGGTTTCATGTTTAGCTACAGCAGACTAAAGTCTAGTTACTACCAGAAGGCACAGCCTTGACTGTCTGACCTTGATGCATCCGTTCAACAGCCACTTCAGCTCCTCTCTCTCCCCAGCAATAATTTGATTCAAGGGCACTAAAAGATTTTTATATTTTGGTAAAGTGTGTTTTCTGCCAGTTTATCTCTCTGCACCAGTATATCATAGGTCAGATAAGCAGCAAAGCTGCCAAATGAGAAGCAGAAGGAGCATGCACAGGGGAGCAGTAAGAATACCTGCCTTTTCAGCAGCTCCTAGCCAGGACATCAGGTAAGTTGTCACGCATATCTGTATCCCACTTCAAAACATTAAGAGTAGGGTGGAGACACATGCCAAAAATTCTGTAAGCCTCACCTATATTGTTTTGAATAATTCAAACTAGCTGTTACAACTCATTCTGAAGCAGACTGTAGATTCTTCAAGGGAAAACAGCATCATCCTATACACCATACAGCCAAAAGCACATAGTGGCTTTTGAGTATAGCCACAATGGAAGCAACCACTAATAATTAATAAAGTCTAATGCCTATGGTTAAAATATCATTAATAGTTCTTAAAGAATTTAAACAATAAATTCACTAATGCAATGTAGAACTTCCAGCAACTTACAAAAAATTAAAAACTTCCTCAGGAGATATCAAAACTAATTGTGTCATTACATGTTACATTAGCTATAAGTTACCCGTATTTTAATCACTTATGTTTTTCCTAGTAGCACTAATTTTAATTTTGTACTTGCACAATTACAATTCACCCTAAGAAAATTAATACTAAAGATAATCCAATTCACAAACTTATTTTCATGGCTTTATCATTTACCACAAGCAAAGATTATTCATGCAGAACATATTAATAGTTCCAAACATTAATATTATGGACTTCACTATGCAGAAAAGAAATATAGTATCAGGTGTGGATTGCAGATGCGCAGTAAAGCCTAATTCAGAAGAATTTATGAGATGACTACAACTTAAATTGTCAGTCAGAGCTTGACAAGACAACAATTTTGATATAGTACCTTTCAAATTACGGAGCAGTATAAGCATAGAAATTGTAAACACAAATTCACAACATGCTAAGGCCTTTAGGGACTTTTAAAGCATGGCAAAACTTAAATTTTCATTTTCCATAAGTGACAGACATAGTTGACCTGGGGGAATTTATTTTTAACAATGCCTCTCCCATTTCTATTTCTGCTATTATTAACAGGGGCAAAGCCAGGTTGGAAGCAGAAGGCATTAACAGTAGCCTCGAGACGGCAAGGCAGGGGAGGAAGGGAAGGAGGAGATGGGCAAGGACGCACATATTGCCTAAAGCAAGCCCAGAGCATCTAAAGCAGTAAGGAAGCATGAAGCAAGGACCAAAATACTACACAATGTAGAGGAGAGGGTTTACAGCCAACAGAACCTGAATTACATTCCCAAAACATATCTCCAAGAGAAAGAAACAGTTGGTCGAGGAAAACACCTACCAAGGGATATTCCTAGCAGGAACACAGGAAACTCCTGACCACCCTAAAGTGTGCTGTGAGGAAGGCAACCCAAATCAACAGGCAGGCCAGGACAACAATGCTATCCTGAATGCCAGAGCTTCCTTCTTCCCCACCTTCAACCTGACTCTGAACAGAAGGGAGATGGGAGTCTGTAAATGTAATTTCTACTACAGGCTTTATTCATCTAGACAATAAAGTTCAGGGCCTTCTCTGGAGGAGATACTGCAGGAAAGCACAGTCAATAGTCTATTCTGTTCACTCTCTTGCAGAAGATTTTCCTGGCAGCACGGGACAGCAGGCTGGAAGCCAATTCTATGGCTCCATCTGGCATGAGGATAGCTATCCTGTTCTTTCTAAGGTTGCTTCAACCTTCACTATCGTGGTCAGATGATGTGGGGAAGGGAGAGTACCTTCTTAGGAAAATGCTACTTTTTTTATGCTATTAGTCATTCAGCCACAGATAGAAACATTTCTGGTGGTGGTGGTGGTGTGCGATTTCTCAGGTCTTGGGAAACATTCTCACATCTATATGGAACCCGAAATTCTGATACTTTGTATAGCTCATGTCTCACATTAAAATTTTGTTTCACATCCTTTGCCCTTCACACAAAATCGGGTCTATCAAGAGAAGAGAGCCATGCAATTGCACTCCGAACCGATTAGTCAAAAATGCTACATCAAGTTATTGCATATAATTCCCAGGATTATCCTACCTTGGAAGCAAAAACCATACCTGCTCCTAATAATCACATTGTTTCTACTCTGTGATTACCACTAATGAGATATAGTTGTGCCATGACAAAGGTACACTTGGAGGCTTAAGAGCTAGCTGTCCTCAAGCAGAGCTGTGCTAGTCCAAGCCAGAGTAACAGTGGTGTGAAGGATGACACAATCACAACCATCACCCTTGTCACTCTTTTTCTGACTCTGAGAAAGACTCTGAGTCTTTCTGACTCAAACCCTGCTTCTCTCTACTTAAAATATTCCACATCACGGTTATAACTTAATGGTATTTTTGTACCTTCAGGATGCTGTTAACCTAGGCACTCCATAGTTTAACAATTCATGATGATGCTAACAATATAATGTAATATTACTGATGATAATAATAAACCAGCAGCTAATTTATGAGTGTGTCTATGCTGAAGACACAGTACTGAATGCACAGCCCTGAATGTAAGGGTGTGTCCATTTGGCTATTTTTAAGCCAGGTGAAGTAAAGCAAGGAGCATACATTTGCTGGCCTGTGTTTAGCACTTTGTAATTGCCCAACTATTTACCAAGTTCTTGGTTACATTTCCTATGCTTCAGTAGTGTCTGCTGCCACGGCTAGCTTACCAACAGCCCTAACATAGATGTTTTTCCTGTCTCTAGATATGTTTACAAAAGTTGCAGTCACACAAAAACATTCATACTTCCTCTTATTACATTACCAGAGACTGAATCTCTGACCTTACCCAGACATGGAACACTTAAACTCTTTTATTTCATAGTATACATATAATGTTGTACATCGCCTGCTCTCAAATACTCACTTAAGTGTCTCCTTTAAAGGCGTAAGTGGTATAGCATTTAGAAATAGGATAATGTTACTTTTTTTTTTTCCTACTTTCTCTGAGACACAGATTCTAGAAAGTGTATTTGTTCATTCCCAGGTATCAACCAGGACCCATCACAGAAATGTTTTGTAAAAAGCAAACAAACACCAAAGGCATAATTGACTTCCACCCTCATTTTGACTCCTACTTTGTAACAGATTGAGTATACTTTCAATTCAAAATCTGAAAGTCAGACCAAGCAGTGCCGCCACCACCACCACCACCACATAGCTTGCAGGAAACCGTATCAGCAGGGATTAGTGGCCAAAAGAACATCAACACAGAGGAAGAGAACTGCCAAGCACCAAGATGCCACTTTTGCCACTTATCACAAAGAACATCTCTAAAAGCCATGTAAAGACTTAACAAGCTGAACAAACTGAGCACCACCACCAGATAAAATGAACAGCCTGCTCAATCAGCACGTGCAAGCAGATTTTGCAATGTTAAATTAAAAGTCAGTACTGATTTAGGATTATTTTGTTTAATCAAGAAGTAACTGGCTATATCCAGATTTTAATGGAACTTCTAATCTGATCAACTATATAAAAGCAATTCTAATAAACCATAAAATCTAAAAAAAAAGTAATATTAAAAATAGTACCAATTAATGACAGAAAAGAGGTCAAAGAAGTCTTTTCCTGTAAACATAAAATTTTGCACAGAAAGTTGAGAATATCATTATTTTCTGACCTATTTCGATACCTATAATCTCTTGTAACATTAACAGAATAACTTTAAACATATAAGCAACTCAGTTATTCCAGTGTTTGCAGAACTTTGCTTTTTTAAGGAAATAAAAAAATTCAGTCGTTACACCTGCTAACTGCAAGCCTGGCTTCTGATCCTGGCAAGACAATAGAGACTACAATCAAGAGTAAGATCACTAATCACCTGGATGAATAAAATCTACAAGGAAAGAGCAAGCACAGCCCCCTTTTCTAACTTGCTAGAGTTTCTGTGACAGCGTCAATACACATCTGGATAAAGGGCACCCACTGAACCTAAGAGAATTGTGGAAAGGCTAAATTAAGCTAAATTGCCAGGGACTGGAAGAAAGGTCATTTTAAAGACTGATAGCAAGGTGAAGGGTAGAGAAGAAGGGAGGGAAAAAAAAAAAAAAAAAGAAAAAAAAAGTGTAATAGTCACTTTCCAGAACAGAGAAAGGTGATGGAAGCCTCTGGGGATCACTGGCAATTAGCTTTGTTCACCATCTTTATCAATGTCAAGCAGAATGGAAAATACAGTGAAATCCTCTACGTTTGTAAATGAAACAGTTTGCTTTACCCCCTCAGTCCTGCTACGTAAACCTGTACTGAGCTGTACTGCCACTGATCCCACATTAAAGAGGTATTAAAACATGGAAGAAGCCATACAAATAATCTTTAGTTAACAAAGGTGGAAGAATCTTTTGTGTTGCTTTCCCCAGTAAGTTGTTGGAAGAAGATGCTGGCCACCCAAATCTTGTCAGATTTCCATAAAAGCACAGGCAGCATGTTTACAGCAAGGCACTGACCCTAACACCACAGCTACTCTTTCGCAAAGAAGGTACCATCATATAACACAACATCATGTGCTCTCTCAAGACACTGCTTCCATAACAATACACACTGTTAATAAACACTTTTCTTCTTTACCAAAATTTATATTTCCGAGCAAATCTAAAGATTTGTATGCATCCTACTTCAGGACAGTATTATTTTTTAATTGCTAATGGAATATAATTCAAAAGAGCTATGCTATCGTATTAAATCAGTATAGCAGAGTATTTTAGCCAAGCCTTCTATGAAAAACAACATAAAAACTTAGAATTGTTTAGATTGGACAATACCTTTAAAACATGAACCTATTCATTATAAAATACAGGATTACATCTGAAGTAAGAAGAAATCATAAAAGGGGAGACAGTTACCAAAAATCTGCCATCTGGTCCGCATACAACATAGACCTAATAACACTGACAAAAAAATTTAACGTCACTATACAAACAGTACCAACAGCCCAATAAAGTAAGAAAGACATGTTAGTCTGCCTACTGGTAATTGCATGCATATATATGTGTGTGTATATATATATATATAAAAACACTTAAGTATTTTACACCCACAATAATGTTCACTTTAATTGAGGTAAGACTAAGCAGAACTAGTGCACTAGCCAAGCTTTCCTCTCTGAATCAGACCAGCAAACTCTGCCCTCAACAGCCATCCTTACCCTGCTTGGGTATGTCAGACCCTTGCTGTAAGGACTCAGCACAGGTCACGTAGTAAGTCAGCAATATAACAAATCTGTTATATTAACAAATCTGACCCCAAATCCTGGTGAGGCCATGCTACCTCTCAGCAGGCAGTCCAGAAATAAAATATTCTGCACATCATTACCCATCTTCTGGCTCACCCAGCACTTCTCACACAGCCAAAAGCTGCATCCAACATTTACTACTAGAAGCTAGGAGACAAAAAGCAAGTATAAAATTACACTTTACAGTACAAAGCCTCAAACACTAATTTTATATATAACAAGACTGCTAAAATGCTAAATAAATTTCAAACACAAGACCTTTTGTGTGTGTGTGCACGTGTGTGCTCTTGTACTGCCACCTAAAGATCAGAGTGAAAAACAGGAACAGCAGTAGACAGCACATTTTTTATCTCTAGTCCTTGAAATAAACGAGTGGTATCGTTTTGAGTTCTCATACATGGCTTTGAACAAAGATCACACTGCATGTTAAATGAAAACCAGATTCATGAAACAGTTCAATTCCACATCCCACTTTGCCATTTTTCTAATTTCCATACATTAAAAAAATAAAAACAACAACCTATGTATGGACATCTGTATCACTCGCTAATTTAACAAATTCTGTTGAATAAGGAGCCACTGCCTTTAATCAGATGAATAAGAAGAAAGTCAGCTTGAACAGTCTTGATCTATAAACTCTGTCTAGCCACAGTACATTTTGCAATGGAAGCTAGATTGGTGAAAAATTATTTTTAAGTGCCTTATTTAACTTGTTTAATTGAACTGATATCCCTATTTAGAAAAAAAAAGACAAACTTTCACAAATGGATAACCTTTCATGATGTATTAGTTTCTCCCAACAAACTTTGCCCTGGTTACACGTCTATATTCCAACACTTCAGATGTATTTTCACTCCACCTGTTGCTGCATTCAGCCTGTCTTCTGAAGACTGCAGCCTCTTACAACTTACAGTTGAAAAGGCACAGGCAGTCACCATCCTGAAGGACTCTGATGTCATGAGTCAGACTTCACAGACATATTAGCCAAAAATCTTTTGTTTGTTTGGGGGTTTTTTGTTTTGTTTTTAATAGGTTAGATACAACAGTCACCTGGGACACATTGTCAAACTTTTCTCTGGGAAAATGAGAATCACATTATCATTTCTTTAAAGAGAAGCTGAGAGCCCTGTAAAGACATGAAGCAAAGCATAGAGAATGTTTCAATAAACAAAATATCAAATACCATCAAAAAGAAAAGAAGTGGGAAAGGCTAGAAGTATTGAATTGCCTCTCCAAGTCTTGGTAATTACACATGGTTTTGGATTACTAACCAATATGTTTCAGGTACTAATACACAGATCCCCTACAAACAGGTCTATCACAATCTACCTTGCTGCAAAATTGCTAAAGGGTGGGAAACAGTTCGTTTTGTTCGATTGTTTTGCTTTGTTTTTTTCAAACAAACACAGAAAGCTACTGTGGGTTTGTCAGTTTCCACTTGCAAGGCCTTGAGGGAAGGCGACAAGCATTTATTCAACGCATGTCCCCAAACCCCCTGCTCTTTACGCAAGGATAAACTAGCACAGGCGATAGGAAACTCGACCAACACGGATGGTTTCCTGGCGGGACTACTGCGGGTGAGAGCTTCACCCTCACCGCAACAGGTCGTTTTGGGCTGGCCAGCAGCAGCCACACCATGTTCACCGCGGTCCGACACCGCCGTCACCGGCCTGGCCAGGCCTTCGCCCCCAGAGGCGACAGGCCCAGAACGGCCCAGTCAGAAAAGCCTCAAAAAAGAGCGGGAGGCAGCGGCAAAGCCGCGTCCCTCACTCCCATCTGCAGCTGCCCGCCCACAACCACCGAGATCCAGCATAGCCCTTCTCCCGGAGATCCGAGGCTCCCCCCGCCCCGCCGCCATGGCCCCGCCTCAGCGGAAGAGGCGGCGCTGGCCGGGCGGGGATGGCGGAAGGGACGGCTGCGGCGTCCTCCCTCCGTTCTTCCTTCCCTCCCGCCGATACCTGCGCAGGCAGCACTCGCAGACGCCACCCAGCTGCTCCTTGCTGACGATGTAGGCGAAGGGCTGGGCGCGGTAGAGCAGCTCTCCGGGCCGCAGCCGCCGGCGGGTGCGGAGGCCGCTGCCCTTGCCCGGGCTGGGAAACCGCTCCAGCGCTGCCGGCTCCATCCTGCCGCACGCGCCGCCACAGAAAGAGCGCGCGGCTGCCCCGCCCGCCACGTGACACGGCGCGGCAGCCGCCATCTTAAGTGAGGGCCGGGACGGCAGGGGGCCACATTGTCCTCCATCAGGTGCTGAGGGGAAGTTTTCATTACACCTTTTTCCTGGCTGAGACCACATCTCTCGCTTGTACTGAGAGGGCGCGGGGCAGAGGGTAGCCTTTCCCCTGAAGGGGGGCTTAATAATAGATTTCCACTAACACATCACCCTGCTATGCTGAACAAAGTGGTTATTGGCATTTCTGTGGCCAGTTACGAATAGGGAGTACACTGGAGTTTTTCCAGTTACTTCGTGGGTTGGTTGGTTTCTTTTGAAAGGAAGTGAATAAGTGAGAAAATGTCTAATTATAAATCCTGTTGACAGACCGGGGACTCTTCTGGCAGATGCAATGGGCAGCTGCTGCAGTCTGGCCTCAGAAGAAGCCTGAAGCCATAGGGAGTTCCATCTGCCACCGTTTCCTTGTCCGGCATTGTTATGGCTTCATTTCCATACTGGCCCAGCCTCAACACTGACACAAAAGTAGAAAAAAATGCATATAAAAATAAAAGTGGCATGAGGACAGGTGGAGGATACATACCCACAGCTTCGTATCTAATGAAGTGAATATCCCCAGGCCTTCAGCTGTGCAGAGGTGGGTGGCTCTCCTCAGCCCCACCCTGGGGCCATGTCTTTCTAGGGACCACAGGAAACCAGACGGCCCTTCCAGCCTGGTGGCTGATGCATAGAAACACAGCAAGTCCACTGCATACTTCTAATGTACCATGAAGGGAAAAGCATACTTATTTTGTACCGACACCCAAGGGTTTGTCAACAACTTTTCTTCACTGATGCAACATTGAAACCAGCATAGATCTCTGGCATAACGCGTCAGATCTCAGCCAGGGGCTTCATTATATGTAAAGCCATTCGTTGCAGAAGATGATTCACGTTTTTCAATTCATAATCTCAATCAAAATACTAAACAGTTTGGTTCACAAAGGAAGAGGTGTGATAATGATTCTGTCAAAAAACATCCTCAAACGGGACATTTTACTTATGAGCTAGCATCTGGACACATTCCTACATCTCATTGTGATCTGAATTCAAAGAAGTATGGCTGGCCCTAGAGCTGCTCAGCAACCAAGCTGTGATGGTGTGTATCACTGGGAATGTACCTCATACACCAACTGCTTTTTGCCAGAGCCATCATTTAAAGGCACCAGATAAATGAGAGGGGGAAAGGAAAAGAACTTGCACGATTAACTAAGAGCACCACTCTGAAATGGTGATGTGCAAAGCCCATGAGATGATGAGTGCTTTCCATATGGGTCTATGTAGCTTTCATTCATTTATGAGATTACACACGTGATGCAGACTAAATGTAATGGACTTGGTCTGTTTCTTCTTATTATGCCTATAGAGGGAGTTAGGGCTTGTGTTTTGGAAAGAAGTGTTGCATTGTCCTGTCAAAGAACACTGAGAGACAGACCTAACAGTCCTGCAAAACAGCTTTTTGTTTCCAAAACATACTCAGTTTTGGTCTCAGTAATGATTATTTCAGTCTGCAACTGTTTTCATCCAAGTTGCAACAGGGTAATCAGAAGTGGCAAATATGCATGTCCAAAATTCTGCTATTGGGAAGAACCAAGGTACATCAAGCCACAGGATTCCCACAGAAAAATGTGTTTTGACATTCACTTAAATGCTGCAGTGACATAATTCATTACCAAAAGAGCTGACAGCAAGCTGGCTGTCAGTTAAATAGTTACACACATTACTACGCTTATGTTTAGTTCTCCCAGCAAATTTTTTTAAAGTGTTCAATTACAGTGATACTGTGAGATGCTCAAGAATTATCCTTAACAGTTATTAAAATATTAAACAACTAACTCTTGTATTTGGCTTGTATGCTTTACTCCTTCACCTATTTAATCTTCTGCATTTCCCTGTCTATGCTGTTTTACTGAGTTTCTAAGCAGGCGTTGCTCAAAACCTATAACATAAGCAAACCCAGAAATAACAGCAGTTAATGTCTATCTCTTGGGTGGATAAACTTAAGAGATGAATGGTCAAACAATATACAAAAAGCATGAACTTAAGTCCTACCTATGAACTGCAAAAAGTCCACTTAGGGAAGAGCTAATATGAATATACCAGATGTAGCTTTCACTATTTTCTGTTTTCCAAGTCAGCTTTTCTCACTCGTGTCCCATACTGTAACAAAAATCTCATCAAGTACAAAAATGTGTCTGAGGGAACGACAGTCATCTTTCATACACACAAAAACATTCACAGCCTTAGAGAGCCCAGCTACTCTAGCAAAACCCCGAGTATGAATGCCTGAAGAAAGGGCGTTTGATCAGCTTGGCATAAGTTGTAGTGAAATAAACCACAGAAGCCCAAGAACAACTTTTGGCTGACATAGCATTTCAATTGATAGAACCTAATTGTAGTAATGGAGGCTTTTCTAGTATAGATAAGCTTTTAAACACAGCATAAAAATTTTCATTGATGTGATGTTGGATATTTCAACATCTGTAAGAAAGCTGATTCTGGATATCGACATCTACAGTTTACAGACCGGTCTGTTTCAGAGGGCCATTCAACACAGTCTTTGAGCAATGGCAATCAACTGAATGCCCAGCTCAGATGTTTTTGGAAACAGTCTGAATTTTCTGAAAAGCATAATGATGTTATGGCTATATACTCCAATAAGTGGTCATTTAGCCCTTGACCATATTTAGTTGAATTAATCCTTATTATTAGTATGGGGTTTTTATACGACCAAGTCATCCACTGACCTAGACAGGTCAGACTTCTGAACAGCTATTTGAAATGCATGACACATTCTGGGCAGAAGCAGCTGTCAAGGCATGTAAGGGAGGCACTTGAGTGGCAAACGTCACTTAATTGTGGCTGATGCTGGTGAATTAGTCATACTTCCTCACTGCCATTAGAGGAGACACGGTAGTGGAAGTTTAGCTCTTCTATCTCAAGACAACATGTTTTACAGCATGAATTCACAGAAAGAACTGCAGTAACAAGACAATCCAAACAGCTAAACAAATGTTGCTCTTTAGTCATAAATATGCAATACCCATTCCAACCAACATGGCACAAAACTGAATTTTTCTGGGAGCAAAATATGGCTCAAAACACAAAATGTTAAATTTTGAATTAGTACAAAATCTGTGTCACCAACAGCGTAGAACAGCTACCAAATAATTAGTTGAAAGCTTGTAAGCACAGACAGATCCTTTATGAACACATAGGAGTCTCTTGTCGTGGTTTCTTCACTTCTAATGTTGGTATGCTAGTTAAAAACTGATTCTAGAATGTAAAATTAAAAAACTCACTGCAGAAGCATTTTAAGCACAAATTCATAGTAAATTTCACTCAGTTACATAGTTTTTACCCATTGGTGTTTTACCACAAACTTTACAAAAACTTTCTCCTTTTGTCTTCCCTGCCTTAAACACATTAATTTCCTTCAGATGGCAGAAACAAGCTTCTGAAGTTAGTCAGTGTAATTTCTTAGCTGAAAGACAAGACCTGGAAAAAAAATGCCAAAGCATAATTACACAAAAAATTATCATCTGTCATTTTTACAGTGGCATGAGTCAAACAGTTCTTAAAATTCTTTTCTCCTGCAGACAATTTCTGGCAGGAAGCATTGAATTTTATTAGCAAAGGCTTCCAAAAAACCTACACACACCACGTGACATACCTTTGTTTCCCACTTTTTTTTTTTAAATCTGATTTTTCTAATTTAAGCAGTAATGCTACACGGGGCCAACTACTCCTATGTCAATTTGTAGACTGGGTGCAGATCTGCGTAAAATCAAGCAAAATCATTGCCAAGTCAAACTGGCTGAAAGCTTCTCAGCTTCAGAATGTGATTCTGTAGCAAAGAAATAAAAGTCTTTGCATGTGTCTACTACACTCTGCAGTTGAAAGGAGGGGAACAGCTAGTGGTGATATCAGATGTTTGCCATCACTATAGGAATAAGACCCCATAAGCAAAGAGATGAAGACAAAAAGAATCCTGAATAAAAACATTAAGAACAGCCATCTTTGGGGGAAAAAAAACAAAACACAACAACAACCAACTGAACAAAAAATTAAAAAAACCCCAAACCTAACTCCTTAAGACACATTCAAATTTATGAATCATTCCAAACTCTGCCCAAATAAAGTTTTACGTAAACACGTAATGTTGCACGGATATTGGTGTCTTACCACGAGCATCAACTACATCAAGTGTTAAAGTCTTGCTTACATTATGAGTAACTGACTGTTCCATTTGGTGTATCTTAACTACCCTTAATTTCCCTTGGGCTTCATATGCTTGCTGCGTGTTGTGTTCTATCAGCTGGGGACAGCCAGCGTGTCTATTTTTAGCAGTGACGTGTTAAACAGCGTCCACAAGGAAAGACGCAATAGCTATTGAGCAAGGATACAATGCGAGTGAATAAACATCTCCCACTGAGTTCTTGTCCTTTCTGGAAAAGTTACTTGTTGTTTCCATTTTCTCTATGTTTACAGAAGAAAGGTACAGCTTTGCTAATTAAAGGCTTGCAAAGCTTAGATTGGAGTTTTCCATCTATGGCCCCATGGATTGCATTTAGCCTGCCAGAACAATTAATTCAATACGTTTCTCAGGAAGCCTGAGGTTCTTCCTATCACATTCTAAACTACACCACACAATCTGTTTCTCAAGTTTTATGTTGATATTTCTATCCACATTATCATTATTACGTGCAAGGCTAGGCTGTAATTATTAAGATGTCAAATGCTGAACAATCCTAGTAGCCAGTATGTACACATTCCACCTTAACAACCCTTATCACACCATCTATTGTGTTAATTAGTACAAGGTCACAAACCCTTCTTCTGGATCAAAAGTGAACTACTAACTATAGAATTCAACTCGATTGATCTAATTCCAAGGGCAAATTTTCTCATTAAATAGGCATCAAAAGAAGCAAGTTTCTCTCTGTTTGTGTTTGTTATTATTTCAGTATAGTTAAGTAGTAAAATTCAAGCAATTGCCATCACAGTCAAGTAATTTTCTTTTACAGGCAGAAATGATGAGGGCCATTAGAAAAGACTTACTTAGCACCTCTGAAGTTACAATCAATATACAAACTATGATATATTGATGTTTAATATGGCATGCCCAAAGCCGTGTTCTTGGCAACTCCTCTAAGAAACAGTATTTGAAGAGTGGAAGCAATACTTAACAGTTCTACTTGAGAGATGTACCATGTGTGGTTCATCTTTTAGAGGTTCATTAATTAAATCTGGTTTTGGGGGAAAAAAAACAAACAAACAAACAAAAACAAACCAAAAAATCCACAGAGTCTGGATATAATGGATTCCGTGGTCCTGTGAAAGGAATGTGCTATATACCATGGACTTTTTCTTAAGTATACTATATGTATATTGTCACCTTCAACTCATCCAAGATCACAAATTCAAAGAAATGAAAACATCGGAATAAATCTATCCCAAAGCTTGCAGCTAATTAATGTAATTTTAAAATTCTATTACTTTATCTCTTATATATAAAAATTTTTGTTACAGAAAATTATGTAAAAAACAACTGAATTGTGCAAAATTTAAGTGATGGTGCTAATTTAAAACCACTTTTTATTATTTACTGTATCTGGCACAGTAGCTTGCAAATTAATGCACTTTCAGAAACAGGAAACTGCTCTCCCACCATGATAGAAAAGCAGTTCCTGTAAACATTTTGGTCTCAAAGTTAGCATGAAGATCTTCTCTTCTGAAAAGGTCTTTAAAACATTTTAAATTTTGAGTGAATTTGCAGCTTTGTTTTCTCTTTGAATAGTATTTTGGAGAGTTATTAAAATGTAAATATTAACTTGTATTTATATACTGTTGTTCTGTCTTTGCATTTACATGAATCAAAAATAACTGAAGAGATGTTGGCTCAATTTTCCATCAATATGGCAAAGGCAGATATGCAAAGGAAAGGAACACAAGAAGTACAGGGTTGGTTAAAAAATTCTAACAAAAGTGCATAAGAAGTCTTTACATAAAATTTAAAATTTCAGTGAAGGTTTGCATTCGGCGTTATCCTACAGAAGCTGTAAACTTGCAACAGCAGGAACTACTAAGTGGACATCAATGAATCTGTGGACCTACTGCAATTTCACTCCCCTGTGAATTCCCCCTGGTGTATTCACATACACCAGTAACTTTCACTTTTTTCCATCTCTTCTGTCAATACCAAGACCACTTTTATAATGACAGCCATTGGTTTCTTCATTTCATGTTTGTGATTGGGGCTAAACATACTGGTTAGACTTAATGGCAGAGTTCTGGTTAGCGCTAAATCTCCTCAATTCCCCAGTTACACAATATTCCTTCCACTTACAAACTCCTGCGGTTATCTTGGGACTCTCTGCATTGGCTCAGTAAATGCTGTTTTCCAATAGTGTCAAAAAAAATCACAGCAAATAATTTTCTTTTTTTTCCAGTTCATGTTTGAAATGTTACCAGCAACACAGTTAAGTTTATATAGACAGTGGTGGTCTTACATGTTATGCATTGAATACTGCTCCCGGTATGTTGATGTAAGACATCTCGCTGCAACAAGAGCAAGGTATTTGATTCAAGGAGGAAAAAAAAAAAAAAAAAGGCCTAGAGACACTGCATTCTTTTAGACCAGTAGATAGGACAGTTACCATCTATTGAGACTGAAAATAAGTGGATTTGCTTTTGTTGATGCAAGTTTGCCATTCATGGTCAATTTCTAATGCAAGTTATCTGAAATAGTAAGAAATGTAAACAGAAAGCAAGCCTCAAATCTTCAAGACCTACACCAGAACACCAGTAACACTCTTGAGACAGATTCCAAATTAAACCTCAGCCTTTCCAGTAGTTTCATCATAACATTACAAAGGCTTATCAGCAGCTTAAACCGAGAGCCACAGCCTGGCAGCCGAGGGAGCCGAGGCTTCCTGAAAGCAATTTTCTTTCTGCAGCAGGAACTGCAGGAGGAAGACAGAGATGAAGGCTTGTCACATCTATACCTCACACTATGCTTAAGAAATACAATTCTGTGTTGGCAATTGTTTTGGTGACTGCTGTTTTGCAAAGCCTGAAAATAGCCCAGACTTTACTAAAAAGGCATTTTATTAACTTGTACTCTGCTAAAAAAGCATCTTTTGGGCCACAGCTCTTCCCAGAGTAGGCAATACAGAACACAGAACCACTACAGCCTGCCAGCACTATCAGACAACAACAGAACAGTTATGTGGTAGGACAGGAAGAGAAACTAGGAACAGGCTGCATTATGGAGGACTATGCCTAAAAAGATACTTTTAGTAGCATATTGTTTTAAAGTAAGGTTTTATGTACATGTAATACACATTAAACAAATACATATTATCAAAGGTTGCAGGTAAGATTTTTTTTTCCTGTTTATACACACTATTATTAACACTGAATGTTTTGGTGACTTTTTTTTAGACTTAAAATAAGATAAAGCCTATACACATACAGGTGTTCGCATACTGGAAACTAGAACAGGCTGCCCAGTGTTCTTTTCAAAATTTCAAAAGAATTGTTACAACTTTTTACTCCAGAGATATAACAATCTTCAGTTAAAAAATCCTAAACTCTCAGCTGATGTTTTATCATGCTGTCATTACCTTGTCTTCTATTAACCCACCACTATTGATTTATTAATATTACGTTGTCTTTAGACCACAAGGTTTTTAGATCAGGAGACAATGTAACAGATTCAGAGGTGGTAAAGACCTATGTATTTTGGGAATCTGTGAAAGGGCATTTAAATCTCTGAGCACTAAAATACAAACCACACGAATAACGATATTTGGTCTAATATTTTTTTAAATGTTGTAAATATACAGCAGTGTAACAAAAAGTTCCATTTAAGTGGTACATCCGAAAGCAGCAGATCACAAATATGCTCCTGGAAAAGATACAAAGTTTGTCCATTCTAGATAGGACTGTGACCAAATAACTGTGAATCCGTTACTTTCATCCTGTGTAGAAGGGCTCTTGTTACTTGATAAATTTATTTTCCTGTTTGAACAGGAAATTATCTAGCTAACAATATTCCGATTTTATTTAAATCATTTCTTATCAAAGTAATCTTCCAGAAGCAAAGGTGATCTTCCAAAAGACAGCAGCTTTAGATTTATAAGTTTATGTTCCTTATACTTTCCAGGACATCATCATGGAACCAGGTTTCAGTAAACATACTAGAGTTTTGCAAAGCCTCAAAAAGACGCCTATAGTCTTCTGGGTATAAGTTACGTGCTTCAGCATTTTTTGGAATTTCTAGCTCCCTCAGTAATTTGCCACCATTGTCCAAGCTCCACGAACTGAAACAAACAAACAAATAAAATCATTACAGAGCATTTCTTTCTGTGAAAAACTAAAGAGCCAGAAAGAGTATCTGGAGGTCCAGTTCACTCTTTCTCAGCTTCTAGAAGTTAACATCTTCCTATAACACAAGTTATTTTCAATCCATACTGCAAACAGGAAGAAACCTCTGCTAGTAAGACATGTAAATACCAAATAAAGCCCTCAGCAGACATAGACAGTACCAAACCACATAAGCCTCCTCATCCGAGTGTGGCTGCCCTCCATCTCTCCTCCGCCGCTCCTCCGCCCCAACTGCCTAAGTCAGTAACAGACATTACAGCTTAAAAAGGGGTTATTCTTCAATGCCTGGGAAATTAAAGCCAAGATCAACTCCAAGAAGATGATTCAGTATAGCATGAGTTAGTGTGACTTATACCTCCCAGGTATTTTCTTCTATATATAAATAGATGTATCCACTGTCTCCCCAGCTACATCATTACTATGAAAACTAGATTTTATGCATGTGCATATACATTAACTATTTCCCAGACAAGAAAAGGGTTTATAAATACACAGAAGATGCACATTAGAAGCCTTCAAGGTTAGCTCCACTTCCTGGCCAAAGGATCGAGTGGAGATTAGGTACATCACTGAGCTTTAAGAAAGAAATCCATTAAGGCTCTTTGCACTTGTCTTTGCTAAATGAGTTACTGAAATTTATTAGCTTCCCCCCCTTCTGGAAATTAACTTCCATAAACTACTACCAGGAAATTACAAATACATTATTTTCATTAACAAGTTGAAGTAAATGCTTTCCAGACTGCAAACACTTCCCGTTTATGGGAAATGGAAATCTACTGATCATAAAGCGAAATTAATAGCTCCAATGTAATACCAAAAAGAATAATTAAGGGGAGTTGCATAATTCATAAATAAGTCTAAAGCCAAATTTTTTAATTAGATAACAGAAAGCCATTTGAGGACATCCCCACTCCACCTTCAATAACCTTCAGCTGTTTTCATTAGCATTACTTTGATGTCTGTTATAAACTGAAACTCTTTTTCAGCTTTTAATTTTTATACCTGCAAAACTCTTGGTGACTTTATTATTATGTCTGTGAAGTGAATGAAAACTTCTTGCAGATACATGACCTCACCTCCATTGGAGTACCGATAATTACTGCACATCTACATTCTAAATACTTGTCTATATTCCTGTCAAACCTCAAGTTTTTATCATCTGTGAATACAGGCTAGGAACAGTCCCCAGAATATTGTATTTGTAAATTGCAAAAATGAAATTTTCTATTCTACATGCAGATAATTAATGGAAAAAAAACCCAACACTGTATTTCAGCTGTAAATAAATACTGCTTTGAGAATATAATTCAACATTTTCCTACATTTCTCTGAAGAAAAACCATAAAAACTGTAAATTTTTCTTACTTACTTTAATCTGTCAGTAAGTTTAGACTTGGGTTTAGCAAGACACTGTTTCACCATGAAAATAAAAGTAGCTGAATTTGTGGGCTTCAAGCCTCCTGTAAATAGATTTTGCTGAGGAGTCAGTCGTACCAAACATAAATGGTCATTTGGCAGCCACTGCAAGAAAAACAAAACAAATCACTGAAAAGTCCTTTTTAAGACAATGTCTGTCTTTAGCTAAGAGTAAGCATTTCATCTGTGCCACCAGTAACATTTCTTAAAGAGTTTTAGAAAGCTGAAGTCACTCAAAATTGTGAAGCTGAGGCTTCAAAATTTTGTTCTAGAACAAAGATGCTTTACTTCCCCCACCCCTCCAAAAGGAAAGGAAATAGGAAACAAACCAGACACACTATCACTTTGGTTTTATTTTTTAAGACTGAACCTTCCTAGTTGAAATACATAATACAGGCTCACTGTGAGTTTTCAAGAGATTATATGGTTTATAATATTCCTGTACTATACAAGGTATCAGATCAGATCACTTTAACTACCTGCCTTTTGTATATAAAGATGGAATTATCTGAGTGTAACACTAAGACAATATTGCAACTTGAGGATTTTATGAAATTGGGAAGTAGTGGAGTTTATAACTGAAATAAATGTACTTCTGTATTGGCAGCAATAAGTATATTGTCCAATAGATCTCACATTTATACTTCTCCTAAGGCTGTCACAATGCATCTTACATAATCCACCTGATACGCCTCTCTACATGGCTTTACAGCATCACACCTAAGTGTGTAAGGCCCACCCAATCACTTGCATTCACTCATAGTCACTATTGTACAGTAACATTTCAAACAATATTCAATATACTAATGTAGCAGTCTTCTGGGGAGAGTAAAATCAAATATTAAGTACATACGCTTTTATATTATTGGTATTAAAAGAAATATGTTATACAAAGAAACATCATTACTTCTCTAGAAGAGAAAAGTAAAGAACTTCACACAGGGTATTTTTCCACTTCTCACGCTTTTCAGCAATTAACTAGCACATGGAATCTATACTGGTCATGTGAATAACCATTTTAATCAAAACCAGCAGTGCTGATTGTGCTATTAATTGTGATAACAGTTGTTTTGTTCAAGCAGGTAGATGTGACCCTATCAAGTAACTTCATTTCAAAAAGACTTCACCTGTCCACATCCCTTTATGCTGTTTATTCACTGTATTTTTTCCATCAGAGACAATAAAGATACTAATTTATTTCAGTTTCTAAGCTAATAGAAATTCTTTACCCCACTTCTGATGCATCTACATGCTGCCCATAAGTTTTCATTAGAAGAACACTTCTTACAAAATACATGTGTAAATGCTGTTATAAAGTTATATTATCCTTTAATTAGAAGTGGTTTAGCTGCACTCCAAAAGGAGAAAAGTGCACACAAAAATCTTACCGTGCTTTTTGGTACCGCCAGTCCCCCATTTTTCAAATTAGTTACAAATGAGGACCAAGGTTCCTATGGGAAGGAGAAAAAAATATTACAGAATTAAAGCGCTTTGATTAGAATAGTGTAGAACAGCATAGAATAGACTATTTCAGATGGAAGGGACCTACAACGATCATCTTGCCCAACTGCCTGACAAATTCAGGGCTGACCAAGTTAAAGCATGTTATTAAGGGCATTGTCCAAATGCCTTTTAAACACTGATGGGCTTGGGGTATCAGCCACCTCACTAAGAAGCCTGTTCCAGCATTTGACCACCCTCTGGGTAAAGAAATGCTTCCTAATGTCCAGTCTAAACTTCCCCTGGCACAGCTTTGAACCATTCCCACACATCCTGTCACTGGACACCAGGGAGAAGAGCTGAGCACCTCCCTCTCCACTTCCCCTCCTCAGGAAGTTGTAGAGAGCAATGAGCCTCCTTTTCTCCAAACTGGACAAGCCCAAAGTCCATAGCCGCTCCTCATAGGACTTTCCTTCCAGCCCTTTCACCAGCTGGTTGCCCTCCTCTGGTCACATTCAAGGACCTTCACATCCTTCTTAAATTGTGGGCCCAGAACTGCCCACAGTATTCAAGGTGAGGCCACATCAATGCTGAATACAGTGTGATAATCACCACTTTTGACTGGCTGGTTATACAGTGTTTGATGCATCCAGGATGTGGTTTGCCCTCTTGGCTACCAGGGCCCACAGGTGACTCATAGTGAGCCTGCTGTCAACGAGCACCCCCAGATCCCTTTCCACAGGGCTGCTCTCCAGACGCTCCTCTCCCGATTTGTACTTGTGCCCAGCATTACTCTGTCCTAGGTGCAGCACCCAGCATTTCAACTTAATTTCATCCCATTAATCATTGCCCAGTGCTCCAATCTATCTAGATCCATCTGCAAGGCATCAAGTCCCTCAAACAAGTCAAAAACACCTCCCAGTTTGGTATCATCAGCAAACTCGCTAATGGTGCATTCATTCCACTCCTGCATCCAGATCGTTGATAAATATATTGAACAGAACCAGCCCTAGAATTGAACACTGAGGAACACCACTGGTGACCAGTTGCCAGGCAGATGTAGCCCCATTCTCTACAACCCTTTGAGCTCTGCTCTTCAGCCAGCTCTTCACCCAGTGCACTGTGAACCCACTCATACCACAGCTGGACAACTTGCCCTGAAGGATGCTGTGAGGGACAATATCAAAAGCCTTAATAAAATCTAGAAAAATTACATACACCACCTTTTCTTCATCCACTAGGATGACAGGGTGACCTTATCATACGACATCAAATTAGTTAAACACAGCTTTCACTCTGTGAGCCCGTGTTGACTGTGCCTGACAACTGCGTCAATTCTTTAAATGCCTTTCAATAGTACCCAGTATAATCTTCTCCATAATTTTTCCAGGAACTGAGGTTAGACTAACAGGTCTGTAGTTTTCGGGGTCTCCCCTCAAACCCTTGTTGTAGATTTGCATAACACTGGTTCGCTTACAGTCAGCAGAGACCTCCCCAGACTCCCAAGATCTTTGGTAGATGATCAAGAGGTGTCCTGCCATAACATCCCCTAGCTCCTTCAGTACTCCAGGATGAATCCCATCAGGCTCCATCGACTTGTGAACATTCAGCTGATACAGCTGGTCCCTTACAATTTCAGTATCCACAAACGGAAAGTCACTGTTCCCACACTGGTGGTGCTCTCACTCATTGGACCAGGCAGCCAAAGGTCTATCAGTATTATTAAAGACTGATGCAAAAAACACATTGAATGTCTCCACTTTCTCTTCATTGCTATTAGTCAGATGACCATCTTCCACAAGTATCATCTTATTCTTCAACTCCTTAATATTTACCTTAATATATACCTTGTGATATAAGGTATTTAGAAGACAATAAATAGCGAAACTTTAAATTTTAGATTAGCAAAACATTTAAACTTTTGAGGTAGGTTCCTAGAAAAACAGAGCACAAAGATAAATCTAAAAAGCATAAAGTAAGTGAAAGTTGATGGCCATGTGCTCATGTGAAGGTGGGGAAACAACATAAAAAACTTTTTAAAACTAAACCATAGCATATTTGACAAGGTAAGATAGTTATTGACTCGCAGGAGAAGCAGGCCTGCTTGGAACATAAAGGCACTGAGACTCAAAAAAATATTTCTACTGAACGCAGCTCAGGAAGTCAAAAGCATACATGATGGCCAAATGCAGAGAACATAACAAAGAGCAGACTATGATAGATTGGAAGAGCGGTCTTTTAGTCTCACACAATCCCGAGCAAGATGGAAAAGACTTATCTGTTGTGCAAACATCTCTTTCTTACCTACCAGCTTCTGAGAATAAATGTTTTTGAGTGCAGTGTCTTGTAATGAAAATACTGACAGCACAGTTAACGATGATGATGATGCTTAACTAAAAGTGTTTTACAGAAAACATAAGTGTTCCAGGTTTTTACATCCAAAAGTTTTCAATAGTTCTCCAACTAATTTAAATGTCAAATTAGCTTCCAATTAGTTTACAACAATAAAACATAAAAACCCCTTTCTACAAACATGTCCATAGCATTAGAGACAATGTCAGCTGGTGCAAAAACTTACCATGTGCAGTAGCTGAATTTCACATCCTACTTGCCAAAGTACAGTAAGTGCTTGGTAAGCCCTTGCGTCCCCAGGCATTGCTGTTAATACCTAATAAAATGGCAGAGAAAGAACTTTTTTATTGCAAAAACTAAGATTGCTTCTTTATCTAAGCAAAATTCTTATATATATATAAAAAAAACAAGTGGTTAGAAATTCATAGTTAAGTCTGAAATTCCAAGGTAAAGTTAAACACACACATTGTGCTATTTTAGTACATCTTGTCAGAACACATGATTAGAAGACATTATGGCAGTCTAAGTATTTCATCACAGCAGTTATTTGGGTAACAGAACTGTGTAGGAATTTCCAGCTAATACTTTCTGGCCCCTTTTAAGGCAGAGAAGTTTCACACAGAAAAGAAACAGGGATCATATTTTGTATAAAAAGCATAACATGGGCAGAGTAATCAGCTCGCACTGATAAGATAATAGGCCCAATAAGACACAGAAGCAGAGTAAGCCAAACATCAGGTGACCTCACTGAACATTAAGCAGCATGCACAATCATCCTGATCAATATTACAGCTCTTAGGGCAAGAAAAAAAGAGAAACTTGTGAATATTCTCAAACAGGACAAAGAAAGACTAAATTGTAGCAGGGAGATTTAACTTCTTATAATAGATTTAGAAAGCCTCGTCATATGATTGACAAAAAAAAAAAAGAAAGAGGAAGTTGCAATTGCTTTTACTTATGTACACAACTCTCATTTAACAGGTTTCACAAACAAAACCAGAAAACTTAATAAAAAACACAGTGACTGCATTAAATGAATAGGCTGCCCCCTATTTGCTCAAAAATTTGGCAATTAAAAACATACCATTTAAGTGGATATTTCAGTGGTGACCAACCTGTCATTTTGCAAAAGAATATACTTAAGACTTCTAAGGCTTCTAATTTTTTTCAGTAAGGTGTTAGACACAACACAGGTTGTGTAAGCACAACTGGAAGTCTTTGCTTACTTCAGGTAATTAAAGGTTTGTGGTTCTGTACAAACCTCACAGTTTCACAGAAAGAAAAGGTACCCTTGAACTATAAGTACAGTTCTAGAGGTTTGGGACAGCATAAATTAGGAACACAAAACTCAGAAAGCTGCTCTGCACCTTAGTGTACAGAACTTTAATAAAAAGGTGTGTAAATCATTCATATTTTGCCTCAGTTTTTTTCAGTACTGCATACAAAAATGGCTCAAGAGGACAAGTACGTCTCACTGAGCAGTTCTGAATTGAGTCTTCATTGACTATTACCTACAACTAGTAAACAACTTTATTGCAAAAGCACCTTACAGAATTTAAGCACCTCACAAGTTACAATGGAAAACAGCTAGTCTGCTGCTGCTGCATATCCTTCTCAAGCCTTCACATTTGTAAGATTTGTGACAATAGAATGTTTCTTGAATGCTGACAATGGAATGTTTCTTGACAGTGCTATTGACTGTCAATGGCGGTTTCTTGACTGCATAGAACAAAAGTAGGAAACAGACAAGGCTTAAAATTTCTGGCAGATAAAGAAATTCACTAACAAAAACATTAACTATACAATATAAATGTTTTGTATTCTGTGATGCACTACTTACCCTTTACTACCTGTAAAATCTCTTACACATACCTTGTACTCTTTTTCACTTATGAAGATGTTGAGTTCTGCTCTTCCATATCTGTATATGGAACTGCATTCATACAGGGCAAAAAGAAGCCTCCAAAGTGTGTTTCTTTCCTTTTTTTGTGGTAAGATTCCAAAAATTTTCACAGGTACCTCTGTTTCAATAGTGTGTAAAAGTATCTTTAAAATTTTGCAATATGTACATTAATGCTCATGTCTAAACTACAAACAATTACGGAAGTCTGTCAGCTCACGTTGTTCAAGAACGAACACAATACAAGCTTTAGTCAAAGCTAAGCCCAGTTTGCATTAGACTAAACCTTTAATACAAACTACATATTGCCACAAGGGTTTTTTGAAACTATCAAGAATCTAAATAAAGCCGAAATGTAGGAAATAATATCCATGAATCCAGCATATATATTAAATAGAACATATACCTCACGCAAAGATTTTGCCAAACTGCCTATGCACCCTTCAAACGTATCTGCAACATGTGTGATCATATACATATACCTGCCCTCCAAGGCACTGCTGCTACACCCATGGTTTCAAAAAGTTTGTCAGAACACATAGCAGGTGGTTTCACTGTTCCAGTCACCAAAGGATCCAGTCGGAAGAAGTCACCGTAAATTACCTTTAATTGTCCATCCAGGCTATTCTCTAGGGACTGAACAAAATTAGTTTCAGTTGAAGAAATCTGGATGCAATAACCTGTCTTGCAAAGCACCGAGCCCAAACAAACAAAATGTTCAAGCACTACCTGAAATTGTTACCCAGTCAACAAAAGTCAAATCTCAGAGCTGCCTCTTAGAGCTGACAAAAAGAATTTTTTCCTTCATTGTGCAGGGCATTTTGACATTTCTGTGCTGCTCAACTGGAGCTTTAAAACACATTCTTAAATTAGCAACATGTTCTGCAAAGTTTTGCAAAAAAGGCTACACTCAACTAAACAAACCACTGCATTTAATGATTTGCAAGTGGAATTCTTCATATATGCAGAGAGAATGCCATTTATACATATTTTAAGTCAGGTGAGAGTCTTTGGTTCCAAACCTCTACTTTACAGCATTGTAACACAATCGTTCTAGCACAACTTCTGCAGCTGTGTCAGACCACCTTTGAATCCATGCAAAGCCAAGGTGAACAGGAGAGGACAACACATGCGTCTAATATTACCAGTCAATTGCAGGACAATAGAATAAATAATAGCAGGAGATAATCAGAAAAACCACGACTATTTTTACAGATTTCTGGAAGCTACATACAGACATCTTGCTAAAATATACACAACTGCAATGACTCTGATAAGCATTAGCCTCAAATTTATGCATGAAAATATTCATAGGATGACTATGAACTTGAATTCCTGCATACATAAAATGCCAAATCAATTGATTACGAAATAGCTTGTTCCTGGATGTGCACTGTAAAACCAAACAATGCTTACTATCATTAAGCATTATTTCAGATGTTACAAGTAACGATCACTGGCTAATTCCTTTTTGATCCAACAGTTACTACACAATTATAAGCTGATTTCTTATTTTCTCTTTAATTAAGTTTTAGAAATATGCTACCAAATCAAAAGTGTACCTGTAAGTTTGGAAGAAAAGCTGAGTTACTTTCTAGAGCTACCACTCTAACACCTGCATTGAGCAGAGTTCGGGTCAAGATTCCAGGACCTGAAGTGGAAAAATAAATAATAAAAAAAATTTTTTTAAAGTTCTGGTTTTTTCTAAGTGATTTCCTTTAGTGATTTTCCCAACACAACACTTGGGACATACCACCTTCAACAGGAGATAACTTATGCTTGTTTAAACTCACTTGAAAAAAGAGTTAGAAAAATGATTTACATGCAGCCTGCCTGAGATTGCTCAGTGAAATACACTAAGCACAACATTATGATTAGATACCCAGAAACATGAGATAAAATGTTTCAAATATTTCTATTACTTTTTCTTCTGCCAACGGAAATAAACTTTGAAACCTTACCCATATTATCTCTACAGGTAAAATACCCTCTGCAGAAGTGTTAAAAAAAAACCAAACCAACATTAAGTAACTACACAGTAATGGCCCTCAGTCTTTGGCATGCTTTTACTAACAGACATAAAGCCTGCAAAACCAAAAATATCATCTGGACAGGAAGGTGCATCTCTACTTAGTTTATATTAAAGTTTTAATACCGGTGATGACACAAGTCTCCAGACTTGAGCACTCACTCATTCCTCCCAAAGCTCTGTATAAAAGGTCCGACCCCCCCCACCGCCCACCCCCGGCGTCCCGCAGTGCCGCGACACCCAGCCAGCCCTGCCCCTCGCCAACGTGCGCCGCGGGAGCAGCCCCTAGCACGGAGCCCACCTCGGCGGGCCCAGGCAGCGCCGTCACCCAACGCAGCCGCCGCCCCTGCCTGAAACCCCGGGAGAGGCAGGGCCCCGTCCTCTTCCCTCGGCACCACCATCTCCCCGCGGTCCCGGGAGAGCAGGGCCTGCGGCCCGTTACCGCCGGTGGCGAGGGCGGCAGCTCACGCTGACCCGGCAAGGTCACCGGGGCACGCCGAGCAGCGCCGCGTCCCAGCAGGCCCGGGAACGGCGAAGTCCCAGAGGGGCCCGGGGCGGGCAGAGGACGGCAGAAGTCCCGGGGCGGCTTACCGGGCGCGCATTCGAGCAGGACGGGCTGGGGGCCGGGGCGGGCTCCGTCCTGCAGGCAGCGCTGCACGGTGCGGGCCAGCTGCGGGCAGGCGATGAAGCGACGGAGCGGCACGCCGGTTCGCTGCACCTGCTGCACCAGCCGTTCCGCCTCCGCCGCCTCCGGCACCCGCAGGCCCGGGCTCGGCCACTGTCCCACCGCCCGCCTCGCCGTCGCCCAGCAGGGCGGCAGCCCGCATAGCAGCGGCCGCAGCCCCGCCGCCAGAGCCGCCGCCAGGAAGCGGCGGCAGCAATCCGCAGCGCCCGGCGGGGCCCGGCCCGCAAGCATCACCGCGCCGCCGCCACCGGCCCCACGCTAGCGAGCACCGGGTGCGCGATCGCCGCGGCAACAGGAAGCGTCACTTCCGCCTTTCCCCGGCCTCTCTAGCGCTCTTCCGCTCTATCGTCGGAGGTCTCTCGTCCCGCCGTCCACTCTATGGTGCCAGCCCTCCACGGCCGGGAGTCTGCGGCAGCGCGGCGGGACCCTTCCCCTCACCTCCACGCCATGCCAGCTGGCGGGGCCCGGCCGCCTGAGCCGCAGCGGAGCTGAGGTGAGCTGAGCTGAGCTGACAGGGGCTGATTCGCAGGAGGAAGACGAGGGGAAGGGGAGATGCTTCTCCCGGTGCCGCGCGCCGCCGCCTTCCGCTCGCACCGGCCGCGACCGGGGGGCTACAGGGGGGAGTGAGGGCCGCCGGGCGGGCGGCGGGAAGGTGCCTTAAGGCGAGACGGCGGGGACGGCACCTTCTCGCCGCCCGCCCGGCGGCGGGGAAGCTCCGCCGTGAGGCGGGCGGGCGAGCGCGGGCGGCAGTGGAACGGCTGCGGCGCGCGGCGGCGGGGAGGCCGGTACCGGCCGGGCTG
>KZ505662.1:2340798-2360183 GCA_002844005.1 Limosa lapponica baueri
CTCAGCCGGGCGGCAGGTGCCGGCGCCGCGGCTCCTTCACCCGGAGCGGTGCCCCTGAAGCAAACCGGGGGACGGGGGAGGGGGAGATGGTGCGGCGGCGATGTGCCGTTCGGGGGGGGAGCTGGGGGGGGGCGGCGGCGAGGAAGGCGCTGGCGGGCGCCGGTGGAGCGATGTCTGCTCGGTTTTGTTGGTGGAAGTCCCAGGAGCTACGTATTTAGTTTGAGGTTTGCCTGGGTGTTTGACGGGAGTCTTTGATCTCCGCGTCTGTAGCTAAATAGTCACTTCGGGACTCGGTTCTTTGTACGGCCCCGCCGCCCTCGGCAGGTGCGGGACCCTGCTCCGGCAGATCTGCGACATCAGTCCCTGTGTCGCCTTCTCTCTGCCCGACACCGTCTCGCAATTACGTTTTAGGTAAAACCAGTAATTCAGTAGTAGCGACTTTGAACAATTTCCCTAATGCCTTAACGAGAAATGACTTTAGGACCGTCTTGAAAACGTATTCAAGTTCTGCGAGATGAGTTCATCCTTCAGGGACACTGTGCTAAAACCTGTCGGTGGCAGGTGAGTGGCCGCGGTGTGATGGAGCCCTGGGGAAGGGGAGAGAATCCTCCCAAACGTGTTTCCCTGCCCAGTTTGTGCAGAAGGCAAGAGTGATCTGGTGATCACAGAGTGGACCGGTCTGCAAATTAACAGCTCGAAAGTAGGCTACGTGGTTTTGTGCAAATTGCTTAATTTCTTATATCTTGCTTTGCTGTTTGTAAAGTGAGAAATTAACGTGTGCCAACTTGCTAAACAAAGTCATTTTCTTTGATGTATCTCTATTAAACAGCACTTGGCACAGAAAATCATGGGTTTGCTATTCTGTTTGGTGGATCTGCATGTGGCATGAAGAGGGGCTGCGCTGAATTTAGGAAAGATTGCAGATGCCTTGTTGAATGCAGCAGTTCTACATATCTGCAATTTATTTTTAAATACTCTGCTCTTTTACACTGAGTGCTGTAATAGTCTTCCCTGTGCCTTAAGGGAAATGGACAGACTGTTCAGCTGAATGATGGGATAGACCTCAATCCATTTTTAAACTGGACACTTTACATTTTTAATAGCTTTTTTCTTCTTTTACTAATTAGTCTGATAATTCAGTAATTCATAGGACTTTTAGAACATCGAGCAGAACTTGTTTTTCTTAGAGCAAGTGTTTAGTAATGGCCCAATTCAGCATTCCTTTTAAAAGTTTACTGACGGCTACAGCCACAGAAAGGTTAGGTATAGTTACTATATTACCATGTTGTAGTCCATACATTTTAAGGTTAATTAAAGAATTTTGGACTTTTTTGTTGCCAGTCAGAGCACTCAGGAGTGCTAGGGTCTTCGAATGGGTTATTCAGAGGAGTGTTTGCTAAGTAAAGCCAAAATAACTTGACATGCTTCATACATTAGAAATGCTACACTTTTTCTCCATATTTTTATTTACTTTAGCTTAGCACTTGCCTACATTGAACCACAGATCTCTGCAGGATCAATTTATGATTTTTCTTTCCCTCCCCCCACCTAGAACTGCCAGATACATACTGAATCTTGCATGCATAAACGACTACCTCTTTCTGACCTGGTCATATCCTTGAGGAACTGTTGAAGCCTTAGGAAAATGGTAAGTTTTGCACATTTTTTGTTAAGGATTTACAATGCAGGAAGTTGTTTAATACATTAAAGTGTATCCCAAGGACATTTGAACAGTATTTTTAAGTTAATGGCTAATTGTGGCGTATATTTTTCTAGTTTTATTTAGCTATTGCCACATGGAAACATTTGAATTTACAGTCTTGCCTCATAGTCTTATGTCTTTGTAATTTAGGTACATTGTTGGGTGCTCTGAAATTATTGTTTCCTCCTAATGATTATTTTTGGAAATAAATCGGAGGAGAAATCAAAAGGGTTAACTGTTTGATTGGATTCCAGCCTATGCTTGAAATAAAAGAGCTCATTAGTTGTATGGGTCAAAAAGATCTGTAAATAGATATTTTTCTTCTTAATGGTTCTAAATGTGTTTTGCATTTACTTTTATTTAGTTTCATTTAAAGTTTACTTTTAAGTCAATATTAAAGCATTAGTCTTTTAGTATTATTTAGTATTATTTATTTATTATTTTAGTATTTTTTTGTATTAACTACTTAGCCTTAGTAAATATTGACAAGCATTTCTAAGTAAGGGAGGAAAAATTGCAGTAGTACATACATTTTGATCTCCTTTTTCAAACTCTTGTGCTCATAGTTCATTTTAAGTACAAATTCAGTACAATTCTCATGTTGCACAAAAAAACCCCAAGAGGTATGTGAATGAAAATTTGCAGGATCGTAATTTTTCTTGCCCTGGTAGTGACACTTATCAATAGTCATATATTTGGCTCAGAATACAGATTAAGTTTGTTGGCATGTAATTGTTTCAGAAACTTTCTTTCTATTTTATTCACCATATCCCATTTTATCATTGTAAAATCTAATCTTAAGATTTACTCTTAATATTGATTATTCTGTTGGGGTTTTTTAATTATACATAGATGGAAAGGCTTACCTGTTATGCAATTATCGTTTTTACTTATTTTATTCAGCATACTTCAATAATCTTGTTGTAATGCTTTGAAAAGTAATGAAGGAAAATAGTAGGAGTGGTAAGAGATTTCTTCAGAAGTGCTGTGAACACTGTGCACTGAGGAAAACAGTCTCTAGGAAGAATTACTTTTTTAAAAATAAATCAGAGCAGTAGCCTCATTCTTTCGTGCTACTCCCTTGGCATCACTGTCCCCCACTCCAAGCCTTTGCATGCACAAAGGAAACATCCCAAGGACTGAAGCAGCATTTAATCCTATGCCACAATCTGGTTTGAGGTCCAGTAAGTTTGCAGCCTGTGGGTTGTATTGGACATCTCCCTTCTAAGTGAAAATCGGTCTTTATAATGAGGTCAGCAATGTTGTATTTAGAGTCACTATGCTCTGTAAACCTTAACTTACTGCTTTTCGATGTGAAATTTGTTGACAATGAAAAATGGCTTCACGCTTGCATTTGAGGGGTGGGGTGGAGTTATTTTGCTGTTTGGCCAAGCTATTAGTAGTAAGGGAAATAAGAATCCAAGGTTCCTTGGAAGCCTGCCTGCTCCATGTGGCAGTGTAGCTTCTAGTCTAGTGTTGAAAACCTCATTAATAGGGAATTACTGTCCATTAAAAGTGGGCTTGATCAATTGTGCAGATCACTGGAGAGTGAGTGCTCAGGTACCAATTAAATGAAACTATCAAGTTAGTTCTCCTTTGAGATCATTTCTGAGTACTAGATGTATGGTCATGTATGTTAATATAAGCTTATTTGAAAAAAAAAGTTATGTTAAACCACTCTTTCTTTGCTATTTTTATGTTGTAATAACATGCTGGTTAATATGAAGGTATTTTCACACCAGGTGCAGATTGACTTTGCAGCCTTACAAACACTGCAGCAAAGTTCACAGCTGACAAAAGAGCCATTCAGCACAAAAATAAACATTTTAAAATGAGCTGAGGCCTCAAACTCCGTCCCTACTAACAGTGTCCATAGCTAATAAATGTCCATGTCTTATTTTCCCTTATTAACACTAAGCAGCAATATTTTTGACATTTTCAATGGAGAGGCAAAGGGTTCTGTAGTGGGAAGACTGTTGCATAAGCTGAGTATTGTAAGGCATTTTGGCAGGGGTACAAACTTTCTCACTCTGTGCTATATCTGTTCTGTGTACACAAAGAAACTCAGTCCCTAGGGCTATCAATCTGGCATCTTTCATCAGCACTAAATTTACTGCAAATATTTTTTGGTGTGCATACAAAAAAAGTGCTATTAAACCTTTGTGGACAGGAGTAAAAACATTCAAGTAGGTGCATCTTCTGTTTACTTCTCTCAGAATTCCTCCTCATTGAATTCTGATGAGCACGTTCTGCTGACTCTCAAATTTACTCAGCCCGTGGTTTTGTATATGTCTTGTCATAAGTATTTTGAACACTTAAGCAATGTTATCTTGCTTAAGAGCTTGTCACGCTAAAGATTTTTTTACTCTTTTTTTCAGTTATTTATCTACTTACTGTTTAACTGGGATGTCTTTGAAAATGTGTTGCTAACTTGTAAGGAAAATGTAGAGGAGAAACAATATTCTATAATTTATTTCTATATTCTATATATTATATATTCTATTTCTATAGAAATATATTCTATATTTCTCTAATATTTCTATAGACAAATTTTGGTGTGTTACATGCTTGCTTTTTAGGAGCAGAGTTCCTTAGGAGTGTGAAGTGCTTTCTGCTGTTGTTCCAATACACTGTTCCATCTGTTCAAGTTGAATTACTAGCCTGTGGCCTTATAACATGAGCTTTAACCCTGCTTTTCCCCATCCATGGAATTAATTTAATTTTCGTGTTTTATTTTGTTTGGAAAAATAGTATTATGCTGCAGGGCAAGTAAAGATGAACTCAAAATAACTTTAGGATTTAAAAAAGACACCCAAACTAATTCTGGTATTTGTTTTATCTTTGTAATATGAGCACGATAGAAAAATTTTTAGGTTCACTTGAGGAATACGTCATTGAAATAATATGGAATTTTGTAGTGTACATTCCGGAGGTTCTTTCCCAATGATTAAAACTTAGAATTTTGTGCTATTAGCCTTAAAGTGAGGGCGTGATGATCTTAACACTTCAGACCAACATTTCAGCTGGACCTGCACCATAGTTCAGGTGGCATTCATTCTGTTGTTATAGTGTTACAGTTAACTAGTGGCAAAAGAAACAATTTGGGCCATATCTCTCGTGAAACTTAGAAGTTTTTAAGTTGTTCAGTAATATTTTGGCATCTTCCTTTATTCATGTCTGTCTTTTATAAAATGACATTTACAGTGCAGAGCTTACACGTTTGATCCCAGGAAGATTTTATGACAGCTGGCATATAAAATTACCCTTTATCCAATGTTATTTTGGTAGCTGCTTAGTTTCTTATCTCATTTTCCCTTTTTACTCGTGGAAAACCATTGAAGTCTACTACGTTAGCACTGAAATATGACATCATTAGTACCAGGAGAAATAGTAAGCATTTAATGTCTCTATAGTCTGTAAATCTCCTTCTGTCTTGGTATCATTTAAACTATCTTAGTTTGGGTTTTAAGTGAAATTAGTTTTTACCCTCTTACAGTACTGATGCTAAGTTTTATTAGTGTTTGCAATATTTGGGATTTTCTAATGGAAAAATGCTTTTTTTAAACACAGACTACTGCTTAAAGTGACCTTGACAATAAGAGTGTTCTGAAAAAAAAACTGAACTAAAACAAATTCGATCTCTGTTTACAGGCTCAGGTATTACAAACTTACATTCAGATTCTAATAGAAAAACTGTATTTTAGAAAGCCTCTCTAAGATCTATTAATCAAAAGTATGTGTAAATTATTAGTGACAGCTCATATAGCCAGCATCTATTTACACAATTAGGCTGAGATGAATTACCTTAGTAACTTCCTGTTGGAAAGGGGAGAGTTGTGACAGCACTCAAGGCTAAATTCACCACTGCGTTTAAGTGGTCACAGCTTCATTAACTTCAATCAATTTATACCGGTGATTAATTTTTGGGGGACTGTGATTCATCTAACATAAACCTCTTCTGGTTGATATGTGATTGAGTTATCACTCATGCATTTAAGGGCAAAAAAACTTGACCAAATTTAAGTTTTTTATACCTCTTTACAATCCGTGTATGGTCCCCTTTACCAAAATATCTATTTCACAGTCTTTTTAATGTATTCATCTTTGTTACATCCCTGTGAAATAAAGCAGTATTTTGTCATTAAGAAATGTATTAAACATGATGTAACAATTTGACCAACTTCATGGAGGACGTTCAGAGCAAAGAAAGGGTTTGATCTCAGTCATTTGTATCTGGCACTGAATAATGTAGAAACTAGACCATCCTTCCCTTCTGAAATGTAAAACCAACTGATGCGATGTTTTGGTAGAGCTGGTGGATATTCTTAATTTTCTAATGATGACAATTATTAAAGCTGTAACAACTAGCTCTGTTCCTAATTAAACTGCTTGGAGCTGCAGGTTTGATAACAAAGGACAATACTTGCAGACAATAATTGTCTTAAATTTTATTGACAGATTTCCATTCTATTTGTGGTTGCTTCTGGCCTTGATATGGTTTAGGAGCTAATGGAATATTTTGGCCATGCTGATTTTCTTTGGATTGATGAGGCCTATAAAACTTGCTTATCCCTCAGGTGTAGGTTTTGGAATTCAGTCTCACTGTGAAATTCAACTGTCAGTCTTGAACACTCTAGTTTCTTCAGATGGGCAATTTTTATATAATTGTCTTGTCCTTCTTGCAGCTCCATTTCAAGGGACTGTATTCTGTCACTTCGGCCTTTTCATATATGTTTAAAGTTGTTCCCTGAGATTGTGAGGGATTTTAGATCATTGTGAGGTTTTTTAGCTACCTCTTGTGAGGTGGTAGGATGTATCAGCTTTCTGAGGTCTCTCACATCCTGGTAAGGATTGAGCTGAGCTGATTAGTTCTCATAAAAATACTCTGTACTTATATGCAGGACTCTTTATATTTATTTTTTTAAACGTGTAATAAAAAAGTACCCATCCTAGAAAAGATGCATAAATTTGTCTAGTAGGAAGTTTTTAATTTTTGTTATACTTTGTAATCAAACTTGTGCACGTGTTCTGAAGTGTAGCAACAATCTCTGGGAGTTGTTCAATTGGAAGGAAAATGTAAAAATCAAAAATGGCAAATTACTTCTCCTCATAAGACTTAAAAGGAGATTCATACATCCCAAAGCAGGACCAGTTACTCATAGGTTATTCCTGACCAATGTTTGTCTAGACTGTTTATAAAAGTGCTGCAGTGATGGGAGTTCTCCATCCTCCTGAAACAGTCTATTCTACTGCCTTTCTATCCCTACCTGAGATATTCTGGTGTTTTGCTGCAGACAAGAACAAAAGATGAACACATCAAATGGTAAGGTACCCTTTTATTCTTAGCCCATTGAGTGAAATTTGTCCTAATGAAGCTTGAAACCCAAAACTTTTCAGATCTTTGGGGGACTGATCATTGTGTATTTTGAGTGCTGAAAAAGAGCTTGTGTGAAATTTTTGTCTGAACTGTCGTGTGTTCTAATAAAAGATACTGTTTCTTCCCAGACAAACCTCCTGTATTTGATTGCCGACTGAAACATATTTCTATAGTAATGTTAAATGTGGAAGAGTAGATTATGCTTGGCAGTATATGCTTATCATTGTTTATTAAAGCTGTGAATAAGCAATATGACTAGGAAGCTTAAGAGTTGAAAATAGCATGCGGAACTTCCTCTCAAAACCTCACTATTCCTGCTGTTTATAGATGTAAAGATCATTGTGTCTTAAAATGCCACTACCACTTGAGAAATGTCACTTCAATGTCAGAAAGTGCCAAACCACCAAAGTCGTCATGCTCAGACATTTTTGTAAATTCATTGAAATTAGATAAACCACTCCTGCATTTGAATGCTTCTTGGAGGACAGCACACTTAACGTGTTTGAAGAGATAGACCTCCTAAACCACCTATCTGAACCAGAAGCAGAAAACATGTATAAAGATATTTTACACCTAGTACGTTATTTCAAAGCCGAACATAGGGCAAACTGAACAGTCAGGAGGATGTTAATGAGATTCTCTCATAGCAGGGCTAACCAGTAATGAGATTGTACGTAAAACTGTCTTGTGAAATGATAAACTACTATAAGACAGCATGGTAATTTTTTTCTGTGGAGATGTCAGGTAGATAATGGGAGTATACACATAAATATTCTTATTTCCCTTTAGAAACAGCAGCATTCCAACTATTAAATGTTGCACATAGTAATGCAGAGCAAAATTCTGCTAGCTAGAAGTGGTCTGGCTTTGTGAGATGGTTATAGCTAAATGAATTGCCTGCATTCTTTATCTGCTTTCTCTGTCCTTCTGCAGCAAATTGTGTGATGGTTAAGTATGTCTTCAGCAACGAGTACTTTTCTCTGTTTTATTTTTTTTCTTGACTGTGGTGAGGCAAGGGCACTCTAAAGCAATCTGGTGATAATACTCCAAGTTACTTTAGGTGTATGTTGGCTTCCATATCAACAGAAGCAGCAAACAGTTGTAGAGAATTGCACTTGCACTTTCTCAAAAGAACATGAGCTTTTTGTTTATTAGCTCCTGTAACAGCATAGAAGGCATTGTCCTTTTTCTTGCAAGCTAACGAACTCGTAATGGTATGTTGTATGTAGTTTTAGACAGTGCCATCCAGCTGCTCTGTCATCTAGAGTTTCCTCTCCATTGCTGCATCTTCATTTTGTTAGTAAATGTAATCGTAATAAAATGAGATCAACGTTCTTCCTTGTGTGTGGAAATTACTGTGCAATAATAAGAATTTGCAGTACATGTTTTGATTTTATATGGCCATGATAGTTTTTACCTTGGTTTGTGTTAATTTTAGAATTTCATATTTATCAATATGAAATGAGATACTAACATACAAATGTGGTCTTGTATCTTTACACCAGCTATCAGGAAGATCAACAGCTGTATTCTTTTTAAGAATGTGGCTTAGGTTTAGTCATTCTTTAAATTTCAGTATTTCTACAGTTTCCCTTTGTTGTTGTTGTGTTAGGAGCACTAACTCTGTAAAAATCATGGTTTACAAACAATCCAGTTTCCTTTTCACAGAATCAGTGTGAATTTTTTTTTCTCTAGGACTTGTGAAGCTGCTTGTATTTAAAATAAAAAAAAGAGAGGTAAAAACATTGCAACAATTCAGAAAATTAAATTCCCCTAGTCCTAGATATTATCTATTTTTTTACCAGTCATTAAACCTTAGACATGTTTAATTTCTTCTTTAAAAGGGTGGGGATTCCACAACATCTCTAGATATAGCCTGTTTGGTTGTTTATATGGCAATCTTTTCTAGGCTGAATAAATGTTACTGGGTGTAGAGTGGAAGAGACAGCTCTAAAACTCTTACCTCACTGTAATCTGGATTCTCTTTTTTGTGTGCGTCTTGGATATTGTACACAAAACAAAAATACTCGGCTGTAATTGATTAGTGTCTGGTAGGACATAATGAATTCCCTTGTGCCTGTAACACTTGCTGAATTATATCTCAGGAGGAAAAAAAAAACCACTTGGACTCGTGGTCAGTTTACTGTTTGGTATCTCTTTATGAAAAGCTTTTCATGAGAACTGATGACCGGTTAATCCCTGCTTCATATCCATGTGTGTTGTTTATTCAAAAGATACAATGTGTTTTGTTTGTATTGGTGAACTTCATGTTACTACTTTTGGAGCACTGCTTGCTACAATTAATTTTGAATCAAATCCTAAAAAATACTAATGACTGCTTCTAACTGCAGATTTTATATAGCTATTGTCTGTTATCGTCGAAGTTAATGAAAAAATCGAGTAGAAGCAACACTGGGAACCAAGCTGAAATGCCTATTCAATTTGAATAGAACAATATAGGTGGTAGAATGGGGAAATTGACTTTCAAAGAATTAAGACTTAAATCTCCCTAATTAACACAGAATAATTAAGTGGCATGAGAATGAGAGAGGGAAATAGTGTCTTTGGCAGAGGAGGTATATGAAGGCAGTCAAATGGAATAAACAAATGATTTGCCATGAGCTTTTGAAATGTTAGAACCTTTCTAGCCTTTTTCCAGCAGATGTGGTGTTAGGATCTTGGTCTGTTCTGTAAGATACTTCTTACAGTAAGAGATCAGTAAATGAAATTCTTTGCTGTATATTCAGTAAACATTCACAAAACCCACTAGCTTTCCAGGATAGAGGAGCTGTGTTTGTATGACAGTCTGGGGAAGGGGGTGTTGTTTGTGGGTTTGGTTTGGTGTTGCTTTTTTAATGCTCTCTTCAAATTTCATCTGTGCCAGGTCAGGAAAGATCCTAGTTCTTCCCTTTTTTCAGAATGCAATCCAAATAACTGTATTTAAGGTTATGTTTCCTTAGTAATAGATGGAAGAAAGGTTCTGTACACACACAGAAATGAACAACTAAAAAAGTTCTTGAAATTATAAGAAATCATATGAAGTACATGAAAGAGAACACTGAAGAGCACAGGCTTTTTAAAACTGAAATTGATTTAAAATATAAGTGAGTACCATGATATTTCTATAGTTTGTCCTAAAGCAAACAAACTTACAACTAATTTTTTCAATACAAACTTTGTCTTTTAGCCACTTGGCAAGTATTTTCCATCTTCTTTTTGATTTGTGCTATAATCACCATGATTATGTATGCTAATTGCAGGAATCTGTGTGGCAACTGGAACTGAAGCACTTCCATTCACTGGCACCTTTTAACAGAGGTCAGCACAGTTCTACTCAGTGTTAGCTTTTATTTCAATTTTGGGCTGCCAGTGAAGGGAGGAAAGATGCGCCCAGGAAGAAACAAACATTTTCTCTCAATATGTTTGTGTGTACAGTTCATTTCAGTGGCAAACCAGTAAATACAGTCACTGCATGTTAATGGTCTGTTAAATGTAGTTCAAATCGCTAGTGATTTAAATTCCAATTTTATTTATAAATAAGTGTTTCTACTTGCGGTTTTAAACAGAGCTGCAGTTCATTCTCACAGGATTTAGCTTCACTTTGGTACCTGCCTGGTGCCTTGGTAAAGGCAAAAGTAATAGCATATTGCAACACTGAAAACCGGGAAGGGAAAAAAGTTTCATCTTGCAGGGTGGGGGGGAATCCTTTTAAATGATCAAGGCGAAGGCTCTTCTAAACTCTTTGAACTAGCTCTTTCAGGATTTTCATTCTCTAAAGAGTCATAAGGGTTGCAGAAAGAAACAGATTTTTCAGGGCTACTTTTGTTTGGAGAAATATGGAGTTTCAATCAATAAACTAAGAAATGTTGATCTCTGCTAGCTGCAGAAGCTCTCCAGCCTCTCAGCTAAAGAGCAGCTATCATTTTAGCTACACATTCAAAGGAAATGAGTTAATATTTTTCTATCAAAATGTTAGCTTCCTGTATAAAAAGTGCCACTTGTCAAAAGCATCTTTTCCTCATTTTGCACAATCTAATAGGAAACACCTTGTTCAAATGCATCCAACTTTCCGTTTCCCTGTGATAAATGTTGAAAGGATAAACTGTTGTCTACTGATAGAAGCAAGAGAGTGGTCGTAGGGCATCCTGATTTTTAATTATTGCTGTTAAAACTAATTCCTCCTTGGCTTTGGGCAATTTACTTCAACCTCTTTTGTTTGATATATCATTTAATCTATGAGCTGGGGCAGGCAGCAGTAGTTATTATTTCACATGCTAGGAAAAGTAAAAAGTGAACCTTTTAAGTTTCATATATTTTTGGGATTATTGTTCTTTTTTAATGATTTAGAACACTTATCAATAAATCAACATAACTATAGTGTGGGTATCTATAAATAGTATCTTTGTAGTTCTGATTCTTGCTGTTCTCATTAAGGTCTGTCCTTCTTTTAACCTTTCATGTTTAACTCTGTTTGAGAGAAAAGGGCTTGATTAAGGAGCATCCTTCTAATGAACAGATGAGTTCTCCGGATACATACCTCCTCTAGAGTTCCCTTCTTTGTCTTTCTAGTGCTCAAGGAAAGCCAATTCTCTTATTTGGTTGCCAAAGAAAAGTATGACTTATGTCTTTAGTGTACAATTCATTGTTGTTCTAGAATGGAATGTTTCAGTTGGAAGGGACCTATAATGATCATCTAGTCCAACTGCTAAGGATGTTGTCCAAGTGCCCCTTAAACACTGACAGGCTTGGGGCATTGACCACTTCTCTAGCGAACCTGCTCCAGTGTTCGTCCACTCTTTCCGTGAAGAAATGTTTCCTAATGTCCCATCTAAACCTCCCCTGGTGCAGCTTACATGCTATAGGAATGGCAATGTTTTTTTTTAGACTGGTATGGCTGGAAATAGTTAACGAGTTCTTCAGGTTGGAAGCAGAGATGGAGTTGTCCTACTTGGTGCTGATTTTTGTGTTACCCGGCTCATGGAGGCTTGTCACCCTCTGCATGCTTCCCTGGAACTCTTAGAACATTCTTCTTGACAATACTGGCATGCAGCCCTTTTAACCTCCTGATTCCTAATCTTTACAGAGCATGTGCCGACTGAAGTGTTATCTGAGGGTAGGTGTAGCTGCCCAGGTCTTGCTGCTCCTGTAAAACCAGTAGAACAGTATTTGGTGGAGGAGCCCAGGAATACCTAAGTGGAGGAGAAGTAAACTTTTGCTAAGAAGGGGTAGACTACTAAAGGTGACATTAATATGTGTCCAGGAAACTGTTAGCTCAGCAAAATTTATGTTTTAAGAATAAAGTCTTTAGAAATAAGCTCTTCAGGAATGCTAACAAAAAATATTTTGAGACAGGTGTTGAGGGCAGTCACAGAAGACCAGAATAATTGAAAGTAGTGAAGAAAGAGGAGCGAACAATTTAGAAGAATTAATGCTGTAAAGGATTTACTGGCTGTGCACCCTAACAGTTAACATAGATAGTCAGCAGAAATTGTAGTAGCTGGTATGCATATGAGCACAGGATAATTTCTATATTGTCCTCTTCACCTCTGCAGTCCTGCATCCTTTTTGTTCCCTCCTAATCCTATAAATGGGAAAATACATTTGACTTCAGAACACAGTGTCTGAGTGAGTCCTTGGTAAAAAGAACATACGATTTACACCTTTTTTCACCCCTAAGAACTAGCAAATTAGCTTTTTTTTTATATGAACATTTTAATAAAGAATACTTTAAACCTTGTATGAAAAGTAGCTACAGAAGGAATTTTCTCTTTGTGATGTGGCCTGTGTCTAATTAACGATCCCACCATTCAGAGTCATAGAATCATAGGATGGTTAATGTTGGAAGGAACCTCTGGAGATTGTCTAGTCCAGCCTCACTCCACCTCTTCTACCCTTCATCCCTGCCCAAAGAAAGGCCAGCTAGAGTGTGTTGCTCAGGTCCATGACCAGATGGGTTTTGAATACCTCCAAAGATGGCACCTCCACAACCTGTTCTGCGAAACTTGTCCCAGTGTTCAATCACCCTTACAAGTAAAGCTTCTTTTTATGTTTCAACAGAGTTTCTTGTATTCAGTTTGTGTCCATGGCCTCTTACCCTTCCACTGGATACGACTGAGAAGAGTCTGACTCAGTCATCTTTATTTGTTCGTATCACGTGTTGATTTAACTCCCTCTGAGCCTTCCCACGTGCTGAACAATCACAGTTCTCTCAGCCTTGCCTCCTCAGTCATCTTTGTGGCTCTGTGCTGGACCTGCTCCAGTAAGTCCATATCTTTCTTGGACTGGAGAACCCAGAACTGGATCCAGGTGTTTCTTGCCAGTGCTGAATAGAGAAGAAGGATCACCTCCCTTGACCTGTTCTTCCTAATGCAGCCCACAGAGTTGCATGGTCAGTTGTTGCCCCAAGTCCATTTCTGTTGGGCTGCTTTCCAGCTGGGTGGTCCCCAGTGTGTATCGGTGCATGGGGTCTTTCCTTCCCAGGTGCAAGATCTTGCATTTTTCCTTGTTGAACTGTGTGAAGTTCTTGTTATCCCATTTCTGCAACCTGTCAAGGTCCCTATGAATGGCAGCACAACTGTATGGTGTATCATCTGCAAACTTGCCTGAGGGTTGTCTGTGTTCATCACCCATATCGTTAATGAAGAGGTTAAACGTTACTGGCCTCACTGTCAGCCCCTGGATGCACACCACTAGTGACTGGCCTCCAGCTGGACTTCATTTGGTTGATCCCGACATCCTGGGCCCAGATGTTCAGCCAGTTTTCAGTCTGCTTCAGTGGCTGTTCATCTAGTCTGTACTTCATGTGCTTGTCTGTGAGAATGTTATTGGAGACAGTGTCAAAAGCCTTACCAAATTCAAGGTAAACAGTATCTATTGTTCTCCCCTCCTCTGCTGAGCCAGTCACCTCTTTTGTAGAAGCCTATCGAGTTGGTTAAGCACTATTTACCCATCATAAATCCACACTGGCTACTCTTGGTGACCTTCTTGTCCTTCATGTTTGAAAATGGTTTCTAGGATTACTTGCTGTATCACCTTCCAGGGATTTAGATGAGGCTGAGCAGCCTGTAGCTCCTTGAATCCTGCTTCTTGTCCTTCTCTAAGACAGCAGTGACATTTTATTTTTTCCAGTCCTTTTACCAACTACAAAGCTTGTGGAGGGATAATTTTGGGAAAATCTTTTTAGTAATCTTTAACAGAAACATGCTTCTGTATTTGAAGGAAAACCTACTTATTCTCTAAGCCATTTTTTTCCATTTTTCTGTAATTTGAATTCTTCTAGCAAATAAAATAAAACATTAAATGAAACACACGCTTGTTAAATATGCAAGATATTTCAGTTGTATATATTGGGCTGTAAGACTGAAGAAAGCCTGGTGAAGACAGGTTTCCTAAAATGCCTTTTTATTTAAAGGAAAGGATAGGAAGCTGCTGTAGGAGGCTTGTATAAGCTCTTCTATAATACAGGAGTGCTTGCTGATTTTTGGCTTTGCTATTTAAAATAGATCTAATGTGATGTAGATAATGGAGCTGTATTTCATCTGTATAGTTGCTAAGTTAATTGCCACACTTCTAAAAGCTGAAGATAGGAACTGATACAATAACAGTCCTGGATAAGTACTGTATAACTCTGCTGCTAAGAGTTACCCTTTTTTCCCTGTGAATATGCATCAAATTGCAGCGTTGATTAGAGTTGCATGTTCACAAAAAGGGAAAATTGACCCCTGCTGAGAGTAGGTGGGGGATTAGTTTTTTTTATTAACAAACCATCTGCTTCTGTGTATAGTGAAGACACTGAATGTTTTCTTGAAAATAAAGTGACAATCTGAGTCAATAAACAGGTTCTATTTGCATCTAATTCTTGTAACAGAGTTTATCTGTCTGCATATTTGATGTCATACCATCACTGACAGAATTAAAAGTTGTTCTGCTTTTATTCCTCCCTGATTTATTTCAGGAAAACTATGATCTTATGTGACAAGAATGCTTTTGTTTTAGCCATGGACTTAAAGGGGGGTGATGTGTGGGAAGGTTCTGTTTGTCTTTTTGTTTTTCTTGTTACCTCAGCTATAACACTGTGAGCACTGCTGTAAAGATCAGCTGTGCTATTGGTCAGGTAACTGGAACTGATTATAATGGGATAAAAATACAAGTTTATAGATAGTTTTTTGAATGTAGATATACTTTGCTTTAAGACTTGCAATGGGGCAATGGATTACTGTTTGAAAGAATTTCCCCATACTTCTAAACTGTATCACTAGGCTAATGTGATTCTTTATTGACTGGCATTAAGTACGAGGTTATTTATCAATTATAATATACATATTATAAATGCTGCTTCTGGTTTTATATTTTAGGTCTAAAAATATTTGGAGGGAGAATAAGTGGTTCAACAAGTAGCGCTCTAATGGATGACAGAGAATTTCCACCAAATGATCTACAAATAGACTCAAAGGACAGTCTTCCTGCTGACTATAGGGTAGAAAGTTTGGCATCTCATTTGGTTTCTTCAGCTGATGAAAATGAAAATCAACTTGACAATGATGGGAATGAGGTTCTGACCAGTAGTAGCACTGCTATGGGTCGACAGGATAAAGGTGAGCAGGACAGCATCAATAACAATGAGAATATGGACAGTGGAGACTGTACCCCAAGCTGCAAGGAAGGTGAGACTGAGAGGAGATCTGTAAATGTCCATATGGACCCCCAGCTGGAGGAAAAGCCTATTACAGAAAAGCATCCAGGTGAAAAAAGGAGTCCAAGAAGCAAAAGAAGCTCCACTAAAAAATCTAAAGGTACTTTACAAAAAAATATTTTTGTTCTGTTTACTTAAAATAATAACGCTGTAGTTCTAATCTGTAAACTAATAAGAAAGATATATTTTAGTTGTCACACTAATTATTTTTAAAATTTCACTGAAGTTTTTTTTGGAGAGGACATGGGGGTCTGAACTGTTAATAGTCCTAATTCAGATTCAGTTCTAGATGTTTTAACTTTCTGTATTTCAACATTGATTATGTAGCAAAATGAACAAATTAAGGAAGCACAAGTAGACGGAGGTGCAGAGTTTCGGTATGGAAATTGGGCTGACTTCCAAATCAGAATAGCTAGAAATTCAGGCAATATGATTTTGTTCATTTAAACACTGTACTTGAGTGCAAGACTTTGGTGTCTTGATCCAGCGTCAAGATTTTTTTAATCTTGGTATGAGTATCAAATAGCTTGATCTTGGCCTGATGTTATCAAAATTTACTTACGTTTTTCAGGACTCAGGTAGTTCTAGGATATGCATTGTCGGTAATGAGCTATTTAACAAATGTGTTCCTACTTCTCTGTTAGATCTTTTGGATATGAATTGGATAAGGAAAATGTAAATTTTTATTATGTATTCTTATTTGAGATGCTTCTTCCCCTTTTGAATGCGTAGGATTTGTCTGAATCAACACAATATGTTATTATATTAGGGTTTTGCCATAAATCATAAAGCTTATGTGTCACAGTGCTGCAAATATATTAATTAAAATCAGTGTATCTTTGAAAGTTGCTTGGAACAATTCAATTATGCCTGCTTTTTTTTTTCTCCCCATGTATTATTTTTTTTGTCTAAAGACTGAGATGACGACGAATTTGGCTACTTAAAATAGCTAGTTTTAAATTACAGTTTTCATGCTATATGGCAAGTCTTTTATGGCCTAATCTGAAAACTGATGATAATCTGAAAGGATTAAAAAAATAGGTAAAGAAAGGAAAGGAAGGAAGCCTTGCATTCCATATCTTGTACTTAACGGTAAAATCTAGAAGAGAAAAATTTTGTTTTCTAGTAGAGATAAGAAGATCCTGAAATCTTTCATTACAGGAAGAATGAGTTCTTATTAAATTATGCAGAAAGTCATTAAGTATATATTTCAACCATAGATTTAATGTCTAAAAATAGAAGAAAATACTTAATTAAAAAAAGAGATTGGCAGAAGTGATTAAGAACCAGTCATCTGGTATGATGGGAATAACAAAAAACAAGTTAATGAAATGTGATACAGACGTGTGGACAGAAGTATCTGAAGCATGATGAGAAGAAAAGGAAAAATTCTCCCAAACCCTGAAAGTTAAACTCCGCCTGTATTATCTCTCCAACATTTTGTATTCTTCTTTATAAATGCAATCAACTGATGCAGAAGTACTGCAAAACAAGCTGTGCACAGTAGGTGGCAATTTTAAGGCAAAAAGCAGAAAGTTGAAATATAGAAAATTTAATGGAAAAATCTAGAGATGTAAAAAACCACAACAGAAAATGTCCTACCTGCAAAACTCATTTAAAAGTTTTCTTGAATTCCTATGAACAAACTTTACTATTTATTAATAAAGAAAATTTACTATTATAGAAAGATCAAAATATAAAATTACATTATATCTCCCATTGCTTATGGGCAGATTTACATTTAACTTTTTAGAGGTTCTCACGTGATGGTTCTCCTGTTTTCACACAATGCAGTGATTATGTTACAATTTCTTCATGTTGTAAATGTCTTTATTTTAGTGATAATCTTCCTTTTAATTTCTAACACCAGCTATTTTAATCATTTCCTAAGTACCCCTCTACATGAAAGAACTAAACTAGCTTGCTTGTCTTTATGCCAACTCAGTGATAAAGGAGAGAGTAATCAAACCAGAGTGGAAGATCCCTGAGTGGGTGACAGCAGTGTCACAAAAGTGAGCCAGAATCGCAAACTAAATACTTGCATGGCATGTATTATGGTGATATTTTTTTAGTTTTTATTTTTAACTATCAAGGAATCATGGATGAGTTGTTTTGACTCGTAGCTAAAGAAAGGATTTATGAATCTGCTCCTCTTTCCCTCTAAGCAAACCTGTTAGGGCTGCTGTTAAATGTTGCCATTCTGGAAAAGGTTATATTTGACTTACAAAGCATGTTGTTCGTATTCCTTCTCTTGCTAGTGACTAAGCCAATGAACCTGGATTATGGAAAACTACATTTTGCTTATTTTCATTTATTCAGGGCTTGCTCAGGAGAAGATTGGTGATCCCATCTTCCACTCTGAACATATGTTTTTACTTTAGAAGAAAGAACGAGTACTTGCAATGCATTTGAAACCCTCATAACCTTTTATGCTTTATAAGCAAATATTTGAAGTATTTGATTATTATGTTTCTATATATCCTTCTAATGCATTGGAGCTAGAATTATCTTAGCTCCCTAAGACCAGTTGACTGAGATGCAAGATTAAGAATCACTATGTCTGGTTGAAGATTTATCTGGTAAATCTTCAGTATCCTAGGGCAGTATCCTCCCCCTGACAGTGGCCAACAGAGGATGGGTGGGTAAAAGGACAAGGCAAAGAGGTAGTGATTTGTTCATGTGTTTTCCTTGCAGCGATTTTCCATTCAGGACTTCCCCAAGTAGGAGTTGGTAGACTGTAATAGCTTACAGTGAATTTGTCACCTGACTTGCAGTTGGTTTTTGAGTCCATTTTGGTGTCCTGGAGTCAGTAGTTCCAAGGTATCTCCTATGCGTTGTTTGAAGAAGAACCTCCTTTTATCTCTCCTGATGCTGCAGTAGATGTATTAGAGGAAATTGACAAGTCTGTAGCTTCCAGATCCCAAATGTCTCTCACATTCTTTTTGTATACTAATAAGAGTTTTGAATAGACTATATCTGTTTAAGGAGGACACTGGTGATCAAAGAAGAGATATAAATTTAAATTGACAAATTTAAACTTTGGTGATTATTCATACTTAGATTCCTTGTAATGAATCATACAAACTTTAGTGCAGTAGAGATAGTGATTCATGAAGTGTCATCTGCTTCAATGTATTTTTGTAAATACGGACTTCAAATTATTCCTGTTCTCTGAAAATAATTTCATCTTTTTCCAAAAGATCAATCATGGCATAACTAGTGACATAATATTGTAAAATCACACGGTGTCATTCCTGAACGCAGTATAGCACGATAACTTGCGCTTAATCACTTTTCCCCAAGTTAAATTCTGCCACATACACTTTTCCTGTAAAATATTCAATTTATTTCTTGGAACAGCTTGAAGGTGGGGGAAGAAAGTGGAATGGTTGGGATGAAACTGGTGTTGCAGCAAATGAAATATATGAATATGAATTGGTCAAATTATGTGAAAAGTCAAGCAATGTAATTTTATTTAGGGTTCTGTGCCACAGTAAACAAGATTTTGAGCTTGCTCAGTTAGTTATCTTTACTGCCAACACTCCAGTCTTAAAATCACTTCTCTTAGAAATGAAATATATTTTTAAATAATTGCTAGTCTCTTTTTTTTTTTT
>KZ505662.1:2361233-2428328 GCA_002844005.1 Limosa lapponica baueri
AATCTGGTCTAGCGGGAGATGTCCCTGCCCATGGCAGGGGGGATGGAACTTGATGATCTTTAAGGTCCCTTCCAACTCTAACCTTTCTTTGGTTCTGTGATATCTTCTGTGTTTTTTTCACATTTATTTTCATAAAGGCTTTGGTTCCATTCTAGTATAGAACAAGATGTTTTTTAAATAGCAATGCTTTGCAAAGTAAAACCACTTAATCCTTGTTTCTTAAAATATCAGAAATATATGTAAGATACCAGTGTTCAGTAAAGAAAAAAAAATCTGCTTTGGACAGTAATATTGATTGATTTCAGGAAAAAGCAGTGTTGTGTGCCCTTTTCAAGAACATGGAGAAAAAATAAAGAGTGGTCTTATTTCATTATAAAGATGTTACAGACTAGCATTACTAAGTGTTTCTATCTCAATAAAAGTTCTTGGTTATATTGCTACTAAGGCACAAATACTGTCTTGTGTTTAAAATAGAACAAGGTAGAGTTAACCTGAATGCATGTAAGGCATTGCTTCAGAATCAGAGGCGTAATTTGAGGGCAGAATTTGATGCCAAGTGAGTGACAGCTTAACTATATGTAGGGATAATATGCAATTTATAAACCATGTGTTAGCAACAGTACCAGAATAACACTAAAATGAAGGTTTTTCATGATAGTTGCTATTGAGCATGTTTCAGTCAACGTTCACATTTTGATATGACAGGTGATTATTGACTACTTAAGGGAAGAGGAAAGGTTTGCCAGCACATACAGACTCTCTTTTCTGATTTCATGATCATGTGCTGAACAGTAAGCTGTATTTTTAAAGACAGCCTTAATTCCATCTCTAAAAGTACTTCCTGGCTTGAGTCTTGCATCCAGTTATGTCTCTTGTTGCTTTTGGCCCACAGGAAGCCCAGATAAATACTGGAAGAGCAGAGACACGCATTAATACTGAAAAAATTTCATCTGTATTTTGTCTGGCAATAAGCCCTGTGAAAATAGCCACCCACAGAGATTATTAGTACTCCTGACCTGGATATTTTGCTTAACAAAGAGTTTAAAATAACCAAAACTGGAACAGTGGAGCCTTCAGTGGACAAGCTAATGCGTTTCTTAAGCCCTAAATACTAAACCTGAATCATCACTATGGGCTTTCAGTTGTGATGCACACAAGGGAGTCTGAAATATGCTGAGTGCCCAAGCTGTAGAAACTGGAAAGTGTGATGGTTACTTGAAACAGAGCCCCCGTCTGTCCTGCTTTTAAATGATAACATGATTTTCAGAAAAATGAATGTAGTTGGGGAAGCATTAACAGTCATCATAACTTCAATTTATAAAAGTTTATTGTCCATATTTCAGTGGCCAAATTCTCTATTTTTTTTTTTTTAAATTATGGGATTATTTTTTTCTGAAGTTCAACCCTATGTGAATGTATTAAATTCAATGTTGTTTTAGGGAAAAAAAAAAAAAGATTGCTCATGAATTGGTGGAGTAAACTATGGTTTTCTGGTTACTCGTAAGACTGTGCATTAGAGGAAGCTATCATTTATTGCTTTAATTTTGTGATCTTTGTGAGAAACTGGTCCAGTCTATATATGGACAATTGATTTCTCCCACTGCTACTGCCTACTCTACACTTTTTCCCTAATCACGTTACATTTCCTGATAACTATCATATTCATGATCAGCAATATACAACAAATATAGCTTTTTCTACAATAAAATGTGGGATTTGCACCCAGAAGGTATTTCCTGTACTACTGTTATACTGTTATGCTTTGTTATCCTCCATATATGTTTCTGGTCCTCTACATGCATGTCTGATTTCCACTTCTGTAAAACTGGATACAGACAACAGTGGGCTGCCAGGGAACGTCCCATGGAGAACCTAGTTTTCTGCATAACAAGAAGTTCTGGAGGCTAAATTCAGCCCTTATGTTATTGTTACCAACATACTGGTACTGTCACCGCTAGTGGCTCATTCCCTGGACTTTCAAATAAACTATCCAACTATGTAGGGGGGTCTTCCTTTTCACTCAGCGGGATGGTCCCCCTGGCATCTGTCCCCCACGATAAAATCCCCCACTGTCATCATCTGCTTTTTTCTGTCCTTTGAGATCCCGTTGTCAGTGTGAGGAGCCTCTGTGTTATCATCTGAAGAACAGGTCAAATTGTCCATCCTTCCTTCCTTCCCAGGACTTCTTGCTGTGCAAGCTCCTTGGCAGGAGTGAAGAGACCAACTGAGAACCTCATTAACACTCTCCTTGCATATCTTTTTGTCCTTTTTGAGCAAAACTGTGTTGCAAGCAACCCTGCTTTCTGCCTCTGCTGTTTTACAACTCAGTCTTAACATAGAATTTTGTCCACTTGGACCCAAGTATTAATTTTTTAGCTAAAGCTGTAATATCAGTCACAACACTCTTTATTTTAGGTCAACCTGGTCTCTTATTAGTAACTCGGTAGAACAGTTTAGACTAGGTGGGGCATTTTTTTGCCCCAAATAAAGTCAGATCCCTGTTAAAGTGTACAAAAATACCTAATGTTACTGTGTTTTTTTTCAGGTTGGTGAGATGACACTAAGACAGATCTATCACAATTTTGTCAAGACCAGTATTTTATTTACTTGCAGGGTATTTAAGAGACTAGGTTTTTATTCATAGCTTTTGTATTGAAATTTCCTAAAAAAGCAACTTGATGTATTTTTTTTGAATCCTAATCTAAGTACTTGTTCTTTTTAAAGGAGTTCCTACAGTGGGAACCACAGCAATCAAGGAGGAAATTACTCTTATTACAGATACAGATTCTGTGCATGCTGAAGGTGCTGTTGAAACAAATGAAAACTATCACCAAAAAGAACAAAAACAAACATTGCAGTCCCTTTTCTCTTTGCTCCGTGAAGAGGTTGAGCAGATGGATTCAAAGATACTGCCCCTGTGTCTCCATCAGGTACTTTCTATGTTTCTGGGGTGGTACACACAAGTTTGCTTTTATTTGATGTGTAAATAACATTTTAAATCTGGAATTATTTTTACTGTTCCAAACTTCTTCCAAGCAGTAATTTAATGCGTGAATGCTAAGATTCAAAGTTTCTTAGTGCATATTTTTTTATAGTATAGTTGCCACACCTGCAAGACCAAAGGAAATACTGTGTGATTTGTAAAGCCATCTTTTTTTTTACTAACTGGCCAATATGTTTTTCTTTCTAGAGATTACAATGCAAGATGAATAAGTTGATAGGACTTGATGCAGTATTAATTTACAGTTTAGTTGTGTCAGACTAACAGTGGACTAGAAGACTTTTTGTTTGTCTATAGTGTCTAATATAGGCCATATATATGTAGTTACTATAAAGTTTTTGATTTGATGTAGTTGCATTATCTTTATTGTGGAAAATTGGGTGGCTGATATTTTAAACTTCTAAACTGTGATGACACTTCTGCATTGTTATTCTCTGATATAAATCAGTGATTGTATTTGAGAAAGAAGCTTCTCTTTAGTATTGTAAATTATAGATCATTTACATTTGGCATAATATTTTTTTTTTTTAATCTGTGTTTGAGTGAAGGTATTTCATATCATTCCTTAATCTATTTGAAACTTAGCATTATGGTTAACCATTTGTACTTTTAGCTACACCAGATTTGGTGGTCATTTGTGAGTCAGTACAAAAATCTGTTTTGGAAAAAAACACAGTTAGGGCAAAAACTTCAAAACACTTTACAAACATTAAGGAGTGTCATCAGTCATGACAGGTGAATTCTGTTTGATGCTTTTTAGATGAGGAAGCCAAACCCTAAGGGTAACAACCTTTACAAGTCATACAAGAACTGTGACAAAACTAAGAACAGAATCTGCATTTCCAGATTCAAACATGTACACTGTCTCTTTTTTTTTTTCCTAAGAAATATCAAGGGATTTGTAATGGAGTGTTTGAAAGAAACCCAACAGAACTTACAAGGATAATAACACACTTTTTAATCTGGGGGAAAAACGAAATGATTTTGAAGATAGCATTCATGTTTTTCATGTAAAGTGGTTCTATTAAGAATTTTTTTTTCCTTTTCCAGTGAATTAAACTGTCATCTTCAGTCTTTTTTTCAGATTGCTAATACAGCCTGCCAGTAACTTTCTTTTATGCTTAGTCTAGCAAATACTCTTCTATCACATTCTGTTTTTATTCTATATGACAAGATTCAATGTAAAATAAAGAGCTGTGTGAGATGTTCTGGAATATTAACAATCCGCATTGTTAGTAGGATGTATTAAACATTTAAAGGCTGTGGGTTATTAGGGGCTGTTCTAAGGGTTAACTTTTAATTAAAAATAGGATGTAAATTTTTTCCTGTCTTGAATGGGATTCATGTGATTTGTTTAGTACTTGTTACAGAAATAGAGAAGTACTTATATATAAAACAAAGATACTGGCAGCTTTGGCAGCTCCAGAAATCCTTAGGAGGCTACTGTGGGTAGCAGACAAAATGTGCAAATAAAGAACCTTAGAAGTCACTTACCAATTCTCTTTTGGAGGTACTGGGCTTAGAATGGTCTAGTGGTTAGTAATAAGGCTGAGAGCCAGGAATACGCAACTTGCAATATGGGCTCTTCTGTCAAGTTGCTGTCTTTTTTGAGCAATCATCTTTAGACTCTTACAAAAGTGACCACTTGTTAAGCCTTTCAAATTATGAGCGCCTAAATTGATAGGCCCCAAAGACTTTGATACTGAATAGTTTGTGTGATCCCACAGAAGGCACTGGAGGTGTCTCAACCTGAATGTTCAGGCATCAGGGTACCTGCAATTACTGGACACATTTTGCAAGCGTGGCCCTTGCCACATCATACATAGCAAATAGGAAGACTGCCAACATTCACTGTGCCTGAAGACTGGTTAGTTAGTGCTTGTAAAGGTCACTGATACTGTAGAGTTCTGTAGAACAAAATATTTTTACTTCTGAGGTTTATAATTTTTGTACCTTACTGCGTTTACAAACAAAGCCATGAGTATTCCTCAGCTTTCCAGGAAAGCCTGTCCAGTCTTCTAGGAAGCACAAATAAGTTTTTGTCGTTGCAAAGCTCAAAGCTTATTTGTCAACAGGGAGGAATTAGAGGAAAAATGTTTTGGTTACCACGTTAGCTCTTCTATACAGTGTTACACCTTTTCCTTTCCAGTTATCAGCTCTATTTTTTCTATAACACTCCCCACCACTACCTCAAAGTGAAATTCTGATTGGAAACATGCCCATTTTTTGACTGTATTTGGATACTTGGTTTTTGGGATCCCTTGTTCAATTCCTAGCAATTGGCTGAAACAGCAGCTGTTACAGCAGCATTTAATGTCTGACTTAGGTATTTTATATGTAGTCTGTCTTCTGTTTGATTTTTCCTGGTCCTACAGTAACTACTTTGGAAATTTTTGTTCTCTATATTAAACCTCCTTAGCACTTTGAGCCCTAAATGCAACAGGTGAAGTTTGCTTATTTCGTGTGTCAACTCCCTGGTATTTCTTTGTTTTGACTTACCTGTATTAACTCAATAGCCATCTAAGAGGAGTCTTGAAGAACTGTGATTTTAGCAGTTTTTGTCAATGGTTGTCTTTGGCAGAGCTGTCTTGTTACAAATCCATTTTTAATTGTTCTGTTAGAGAGGTATCAACATAAGGAGGAAAAGCCTCAGATTTATTCCACGTCATAAAAATGACATTGCAAATCAAAGAACTGCCATCTGGCTTAACTCAATGACTTGTCCTATTGTTGAAGAACTTCAGATATCAAGATGTTAGGCTTAGTGAACTGACACGAGGTAGAGGATCTTTAAATCTCTTTAGCACAGAAGAGCAGCTTCAGGAAAGGAAGTAGCAGAAGGCTGCTGCAATGGTATTGACTGGCTTCTGTGGGTGGATTAGGAGTAATACAGGAAAAAAATTGAGCATTTGAGTCCTTTTATGTTTATCTCTTGAATTTCAAATATTCATATTGTAAGTATTTCAAATTCTATGTATTTGACATATTTATTGTAAATATTTATTAAAAACAGGAAGGTTGTTGGCATGTCTCTGATGCTGCAATAGGTGATATTTTTAGTGTCTTTTATCCAAAGATTGTTCTTTTCTCACCAGTCAGGAAACCTCTGTTTCTCCATTTTATCACACTGTACTGTAATGCTTGGGAGAGCTCAGCAATGATCTTAACTTGGTCAAACACAATGAAGCAATCGTCAGTAACAGAATTCAAACTCTTCAGCTCATATCAGTAAACGTGATACTTCTGTTCTAGGTCATTTTAAAACTTTCTAATATGATCATCAAAAAAGTTTCTGAAATGTTTGTTGTTGTTACAAGATAAAACCCAACTAACATTTGGGTAAATTCATTTGTGAGAAAGACTTCATATTTCTCTGTTTGGTATTCTTTTTAACTATCTTTCCTAGAATAAGAATACATGCAGTTAGACTGAAGATTCGCATTTTGTTCAAACTAAATATGAACCTGCAAAACAAATGTTTAAAACCATAATTAAAAGTTTATACTATATCCTTAACAGTCTCATGACAATTACAGAATCCTAGTTTTTTACTTTTTTTTTTGTTTTTTTACTTTTGCAGATAGCTGAGATCTATTTTCAAGAGGAGGAATGTATCCTTTTACTTGGAGAAATTGTTATGCAATATTAAAATAATCTGGCATGATAAAACATAAAAGACAAATGCTTTACTGTTGACTCACAGGTTGTGGGTCAGAGTTAGAAAGAAGCAAACAGCAGTAATTTATCCACGAGTGAATATAAAATATGTTAGCAAATCCTTCTAAATCAGACAGCTGGAATATGAGTTAAGTAATAAATCTACTTCCAAAAGCTGTACTGATATGATCATTAGTAGTTGTGCACAAGCAAGGAAGTAAGAAAATATTTTCAAAGAACTTCTGTTTTTATAGGAAAAGTTCTGGTTTAAGTATTAGTTACTGGGAATATGTCCAATCTAGATAGGGTATGTATTCTATTATATCAAATAGGGCACTGTTATAGTAAGAACAAAATTATCACAACAGTTGATTAGAATAGGTACTACAAGTTTCTAGATTAGAATAAAAATACCAAACAGCCTGAGCTAAGGGAGATCAGCAACCTGCAAACAATAACAACGTGTTCTTTGGCAAATGCTAAGTAGTCAAAATCGCATCAAGGTAGTTTGAGAAACTCTCGTAGGAAACTATGGGTAATTGCTTCTGGGAACAGCTAGTTCAATGGTCCAGTTATTTTGATTTGTTACTAGATAATACAAATAAGTTTGGTCAAAAGGTTATAATAGTTGAACTGATGCTAATTACTCTAATAAATTTCAGTAATTGGGGGAGAGGATAATCATATTAAACCTTAAAGTGAAATTATATTTTTTAGAAAAGGTGGACTGGGTTTTCCTCTGCTTGCTTTTAAAGGAAAATGATCAGACTATAAACAGAAGAGGCAAGAGTGGTAAGCCCTTAAGGTATATGTGATTCACTAAGGTGCGTTATAAGTTACAGAACCTGTGCATACAGATTATTTCTTTATTATGTAATTTGTTAAAAACAAAATACAGCAAATAGGTAATTATAATGGTTAAATAACAAAGCATAAGAAACCTGGAAACCTAGCCAAATTACATTAGCTTGTAGTACAAAACCAGAGAAATAATTGTCGCAATATTATTAAAGCACCGTGTAAAATAAAATATCCTTCACTGTCTTAGAAGATTGTCCTTCTGTTTTGGTCATCCTAATTCAAAAGCTTCCATCAGAAGACCCAAAATATACCGCACAAATTAAAGGAATGGAAAAATTCTGTAGTAAATTTTATGGCTCTGCAGAGGGAAATACAATAAATGTAAAATGCATTCAACAGTGTGATAGAAAGTTATTTCTCTTTCCTAGCAGTTGCTTTAATCGAAGGGCACTGTATTTAAAGCTGATCAAAGGAAATACTCTTATTGCAGTGTACACCTGATGCGTGGAATTCAACACCACTATATAATACATATTTATGAAGGATATCTCCTCTGTACTTGCAACCATCAGTTTCCTGATGTTAATAAAGAACTTGCTTGATCATGTTGCACTATATTAATTATCCATGGCAGGCATTTTAATTTATCCAGTGTAGAACTTCATATTCACAATAATTCATGGTTTGTTGCTGTGATCCTCTAGGGCTATCCCTCTGATCTGTAATTCTGTTTCTAATAACAGATTTCTTGAAGGCAGAGAATATTCTTTCCATTAATATAATTGCATGAGGCTAACAAGAATAACAAGTACTGGTTGTGTTTTTGTAATAATTACTCCAGTATTTTAATTAGCATGAATAATAGAAAATAATTTTTCTATATTACTAAGAACCTCATTCATTGTACTTCCATCCTCGTTATACTGTAGAATTAGATTTCAAATAGCTGACAAAGCATGGTTTTCAACAGAACAAGTAACAACTCGGGCTTAATGGAACTAGAATTATCCTGACTAACTATCAGTATACCTTTGTGAATATATTGATAACTCTAAGGTGAAAGAGTTTTCCATAGAGAAGAAAAGTAAGCAGAATCTTCAGAAAGAAGACAAAAGGTGAACTCAGCTGTCCAACAGCATTGCATACAATAATTGAAAAAGGAGGAGGGTATTTTTTGAAAGTTTGTTGGGGAAATTTTTTAAATGTCCTATCTCCAGCTGGGTAGTAGAAAGGAGCTGTATTTTGAGTTAGTTATGGTTATTGACATATAATTATATTTCTTGAGATACGTATTCATATTTGTATAATTGTTTCATATTTGTATAATTGTTCTGCTTTTCATTTCTAAGAGATTTCATTTTCTGATAAGGGTTGTCATAACATTTTGCTCATTTCTTTTCTAGAAGAACTTTTGTTGAACTTAAGGCATGTGGGAAGAGATGACTGCTGAAGAGAATAGGGTTTTCATTTTTGGAACTTTTCTCAACTTATTTTACTTCTTACATGCTGTTTTCATGTCTGCTATTATTTGCTTCCTTGCACAGGAATCTGGATGCTAGCCATTATTCATTCTAATTCAGTTATGTCAAATTTCAGGTACATAATGATTACCCTTTCAAATATGGCACCAAATATAAGTAGATCATAACGTGCCCGTATATATGTGAATTTTTCTTTAACCTTCCATTCAGATGAGAAGGCAATGAAGTTCATTCAGCTCGAAAAACTGTATCATGAACAGCTGCTTGCAAATCTTTCTTCCATACAGGAGCAGTGGGGTGAGTATAGACTAAACTAGTATGGTAGAAGAAAGATTTAATTTGTTTTGTGTTTCTAAATAATAGAATATACATTTTTCCGGCTTAAAAATGTTACATCACAAAAGCAGCATTTATATCAGAATTTCTCTGAGCTTGTTACAAGAAAAGTATCCCTGCTTTGGATTTCTTCTCACATGTCTAATGAAACAGGTACAAATAGTTTGGCAATATTTATTATATTAATTGAGACTTTGATCCACAGTTAATTTGAGCTTATTTTTTGTTTAGGGTTGGTGAATCTGATGTGACAAAAATAAAGTGTGTTGTGAAAAAATACAGTGCTTTTTTGCATAGTCTGAAACAAGGCTGTAGAGCTTACACAGAAAAGTTGTCAATATTTCTCCATTATTAAGTTTCGCATACATGTTTTAGGATAAACAAATGCTACTTTTATAATACTATGTGTAAAAATTATTTTGATTCAATTTAGAAAGAAAATGGAAAACAGCAGTTCGTAGTCCAGTTACAACACTGAGGAATTCAGCTAAAGAACTGAGCAGTGAAGAGTTGGAAAAGCTTACTAGAGTTTGCTCTTCGCATCAACAGTAAGTATAAGAATATATTATTACCCTTCCAGTACTGATATGTTAGCACAACTGTTGTCTACTTGCCAGTAGAGGTGTTTCAAAATAGTCAATCTCAAAATGAAAGTTGCATCCGGTTGACTTCAGTGAATTTGGTTATAAAGTGGTGATTCTTTTTGATAAGTAACTAAAATGTTTCCATGTTTTAATGCGGTTTGAGGAATGGACTAGATCTGTGCTGTTTCAGCAAATCATTACTTTGCCAGAAATAGAGTTTTGAGTCAATTTGTAAGTATTTTCAGCAAAAGTGAAAACTGAGCAGTGTTAATTTAGGAAGAGAGAGGCTATAGAGCTGATGGTGGTGATTGCATCTGTACCTGTTGTTTTAATAATTGTTTTTAAATGCAATTGCCAAACATCTCAGACTCCAACAGTCACATCTACCCTATAAGATCTTATTCCCAAATTTTCCATATTTTAGGATAATTCCCTAATGCTTTAAGTCATTCATGTTATCTTCTGTTGATTTCATATAGGTTGCATAAACACTATGAAGCAGCGATTTTGTAGTTCCCTAGTGTGGCAGCGTTCTGAAAGGTTGTGAAATCTTAGTTCATACCTGCTTTGCCTGATGTGTCAGCCTCCTGAATCGGTATATCACAGTATCACTAACTTTTGGGCAGCACTTAGGATGCTCTTCTGGGCAGATACATGTAGGGGATTGTAACCATCAGGAAGGAGAAGATCTGTTACTTCGTGGGTGGGTGTCCTACCTACTAGACATTGAGTTTAAGGGACAGATAGAAAAAATTCTACCAGCTGCCACTGAAAAATGATGAGCCAACGATAATAAGGAAACTAACCACATTCAAAGGCTGTGAAAAGACCAACCTGTGATAGGGAAGACACTCGCAATCAGATGGGGAGAGAGAACTTTTTCAAATACATTTGCATTGGCTTAGTCTGGATGCAACAAAAGCCAAAACGCTGCTGCTGTTTATAGAGAATATAATTGGGCTTCCACATTTTTTTTTCTTCTGAGTGGCCATACAGAAGTTTGAAAATCCCCAGGCTGGCTGCCAGAACCCAGGCGGGAATTGTTTATTTGTAATGTGACTGTGTTTGGGAGGGAGCCCCTGGAAAGCATATGCTTGCGCTTCCACGCCAGGAGGAAGCTGCTCCAGCACCATAGCTGCATGTTCACACCCACAGCCTGCTGCTACTGAGAGACTGCACTGTGAGTGCCTGCAGGGTTCCTCAGCCTACATTTTCTTGCACATGACCCTGGAAGCCCATGAAAAGATTAAGATTCAAGTTTATTATGATTTAGATGCTGCAACTAGCAGCACCTCCCGATTGTCACCTCGTCACCTTGTTGAGAATAACTCTGCTTTCTCCTCCTAATTCTTCTGTGCAGCCTCACTTTTAAATGCAAAATTTCCATTATGAAACGTCTTCCCTATTCTGAGAAACCCTTCAATTTGATAAAAATTTAGGCTTGTGTTCATTTGCCATGGTTAGTTCTCTGTATTTAATATTATTACTCTTCCATGCTCTCTAGACAAAAGTCTATTTGCTTTTATTGTTTCATATAATTTTTTTCCTAAGATTTAATCTCAATTTATTTTGTAATTAAAATTATACTTTATTTTTTAATGAATAGCATGCAGGCCTCAGAAAATGTGAGCAATTTTCCAATTTTGTAATTGGAAGTAATGTAACTTTTTCTGATACTCAAGGTCTGCAGCTACATATTGGACATATTTGTTCTTTAAAGATAGTTTTGATTGTCCTTTATGGAAGTTTAAATGGTAAAATTTAAAAGTCAATGTAACTTTTAAAAGTTTTTGTTAGAATATGAACATCAGTACTTTTCCCTCGTCTCTCCTGCTTTTTTCTTTTTTCAGTAGCTTTAAACAAAATGCTCAACATTTTATCTTCATTGCTGTATGAAAGGCTGCAAGACAGATTGTGCATGATAAAACACCTTGTGCATGAATCTCTATGCAGTTTGCAAAGTCTGCACTGGCTGTTAGCAGTGCTGACTCACCTTGAATCCCAGTGGATTCAGGGGGAGCTGCTGTAGCTTACAGAACCCAGAAAATGTGTCCCAATGTGAACAGTCTGTGGAGAGGGAAATACCTTTTGTGGGTTTTCTCCCATTCCTCAATCTCTGTTATAGTGATAAGTATTTTTAATACTTGGAGATACTGAGTCCTTACATGATTAGAGTTGGTAGAGTTCTTCTAAGCATAAAGTTCTACGGGAATTTAGATTGCTTGATACATTGTAGTAAATTTTCTTATGACTGCTTTCTCAATTAGGTGGAGCAATGTTTGGGCTAATTGGACTTCTGATGATATTCACATATGGTACAGATCTGTGCTTAAAAGTGTGCTTAGCATGCTGACACTGTTTCAATGTAAGAAAAATGTTATGTTAATATCAAAGCAGAGCAAAGGCTTATAAGATTTCTGTGACACTTGTTATGAAGAATGTTGCTACTAAGTTGTTTAATTTATTATTTTTTTCTTTATTGCTGCAGGCCACAGGCATCCAAAAATAAGGTAAGCAGCTGTTTAATCGAATTCTGCTTTGTCAAAGATTGCTAATAAATATATCTTTAATGTTATTAGATATAATCTTTCCAGTTTAGTATAGAAACTGTTTGAAATTTGGATGTGTCAAAAAATCACAGTGTTCCTGCTTAATTCCAAAAATTACAGGAAATAATATATTTTACAGGTAGTAGCTGCAGAAAATTCATGGGAAAGCGGTTGTTTGCTTCAGTTAATGGAATCAAAAAATTTAAAGGAAGGTGAAACTGCTGCTTTTGAATCAGGTATGTGTGTGTATGTACATGTGCAAACACTTGTTTTATCTATTGTCCTGTACTGATATACTACTATAAATACACTGAAGGTATTTCATTTGAAGCTACACCATTTGTTGGATTCCCTCAGATTCATCCATTTGTGCAAACCCTAATTTTTTTCACAACTGCACAATGGACATACTAAGCAATTTTTAATTAGTCATTGATACTCAGATTTTTTAATTAAAGTAATTCTAGCCTCCACCAAAAGTGTCATTTAAATGTGTATGCATTTATAGCAGCCTAATAAGCTACAAAAATTTTTAAAACTAGAGATAAGGTCCATAATTTGTATGTATAAAATATAAGGTAATCTGATGGCAAATATTCTGAGTTGTGGTGATTCAGAGTTAAGGAGCATTTTGTGTCAATGTTAAAACACTGTAGTACAACATCTAGACATATTAAACTTAATGGGGAAGTAATTAATGGTGTAAATGGATGGTTTTTTGTGCCTTTCTCTTAATGTAAGTCTTGTCAAAATGTCATCAAAACCTTTGGGTTCCTGTGAAATGTTTGTAAATGAGTTAAGCTCTATCATCCCATGGGAAGTCTTTCTGCTGAGAAGTTTCCAGCAGTAGTAAATACTTTTTCAATACAAAGATATGAATATTTCAAGCCTAACTCAAGTTCAAATGCTTAAGATTTGCAAATAATGCTTTTCACAAGATTAGAACATTCTTGAGGAAGCACCCTGAAAGGTCTGTTGGTCTGTTAAGGCAGTGTGTGATCAATTAGCTGCTGTTGCCCTTCACTGAGTCAACACATGAGCAGCGTGGGGCTGAATGTGTTCTGTTGCAGTTAGAAGGTTTTGGGTAGGGAAGGCATCGGTATGAACTAATACAGAAATTGGACAAAGATGATGCATAACTCTGAATTTGGACACACAGCTCAGTGCTGTTCAAACAATATTCGAGCTGTGGCTCAGTGACCCAGCTCAAGACTAGAGGCAATATGGACATTTGGGGTAGCTTTTTGATTTTTGCCTGAACCCCCACAGAATCCTATGCTATAATAATCATGCAGTAGCTAATATTTTAACGAAGTTATTCAGCATTAGCCTAAATGCATGGGCATTTTCATTGAAAACTTAGAATGCTTGTCTTCTGCTTTTTGGGTGGGTTTTTTTCTCTACATCAAGAAAAATGAGAAGAAACTGTGTAAACTTTATCATCTCCTCTTAGAAATTTATCTGCCAATCTGCAGGAAGAACTAGTCAACTTCCTTAGCTGCTGGTAGTAGAAGTCTGACTTACAGTAAGACAGGAAAAGGAAATTCTCAAGTGGTTTGAAGACTGTCCTTCATGTGAATTCATATACCCAAAGTAAGAATTTGTCTAGCAATTATCAATAAGAAGTAGCAGAGATAGAGAGATACATATTACATTGTAGAGATGATTGCCCTGTACTATGGTAGCATTTTTGAAGTAAAATCACATTTCCTTACTAATCTAAAGCAAAAATTACTCCATTGACTTATTGCAAACATTTGGTAACATAGTTTGAGCCTCTGTAGGCAGTTGATCCTAGGAATTCATGGTTCTTCTCTCCTGGGGATACCATGACCAAGAAATGGCTTTACAAGAAGTTTGGCTAGTCAAGATGCCTGTGAGAGTCACTGAATTAGTTTTCTGCCCTTCTGAGCAAGAGTTGTGAATGATCTGCTGGAATGATCTTTCCTTTCTGGCAGGTTTTCTTTTTGAGTCTACCAACAGAGAGAACTGGCCCCTTAAAGCTATGTGTGTATATTAAAAGATGAGATCCAACACATCCTATAGCCATTAATTTCTTCAGTTACTGACTGAAAGCCTTAATAGCCTTAGTGTTAATTAAGTACATGGTATACATATAGACGTGTTTCCAAGGTAGGAGAAACTGCTTATACCCCGTTTTCTTTTAGGTCATATGGGATTTGTTTTTAAGTGGGAAGAGGGACAAAGATGGAGAAGTATGAATTCTCCAATGGTAGAATGCCATAGGTCAGTACTCTCTCTGCCAGGCTGTCTTGGATTTACAGGATAAAAAAGTGCTGGCTACACAGTCCTGTGATGAACAAAGCAAGTGTCAATGTTAAAGAAACTCTGGTGAAGAAACATTTCTTAAATTACTGTAAGTGCTTTTGTTGCTAGAAAATTTTCAGTAGACACTTTGTTATATCTTTGACGGTCAGATAAATATTACTGCCACATTGGTGGATACGTCTTCATTTAACTTAGTAAGAAAAAGCATCTTTTCCAATTAAGTGTTTGAATACTTGTCTTAACTTGCCTTGAGTCTATAGTGGGCATGGGTTGTCTAAAGCAGGTGTTTTGAAGTAGGTGTAAAGAAAATATTGAAAGCTGCTGAAAATTTGATGTGGAATGTATCAATGATCGTTACATTTCAGTTCCTGTATGTCTGTAGTTAGATAACAATGCTGCCGGTGTTTATTACTTCCTTGGGAACAGAGCCCTAAGCTCAAGGGCCACCTTTTATGGTAAAGAATGTGATTTAATTTCCAATTCCATTTAATCTTTGTTGCAATTGGGGCTGTCATCAAAGATGCCTGTTGTAATGTGGATGTATCCACTAGGAAAAATTGACAGATGGTAACAAAATCTTGTACCAATAATCCAGGCTGTCTTTGAACTCATGACCTATATGTGAAGGGCTCAGTATCCCGTTACAAATCCCTTAAGCTATCTACTCATCTGTGTCTAATTTTCAAAAAGTGCCCGTCTCATACCCATTTCTTCTTTCAGTGTTTTACAGAAGTTAGGTTCCCCGTACCCTTTCTATCTGTTAATGTTGTTCTGACTTTTTTTTCTGCATTTTGATATGGTTGGATATTCTCTTTTTCAATTTCCAAGCCTGTCTTTTCTATGCTACCTTTTCTTTCATTATGCTTTAAAATGGGGATGGTTTAGAATTTAATAAAATTGTTCGATATGATTAATTAATGCAAACATTTCTTTAAAGACTAAGGAATATGACAATATTTAAAGACTAAATTTATTTATTAATTGACAATTTAAAGACTAAGGAATATGTCACTATGACAAGACTAAATTTATTTATTAATTGACAATTTAAAGACTAAGGAATATGTCACTATGACAAAGTGACTCGCTTGGTGGATGAAGGAAAGGCTGTGGATGTTATTTACCTAGACTTTAGCAAGGCCTTTGATACAGTGTCCCACAGTATTCTCCTGGAGAAACTGGATGCTCATGGCTTAGATGGGTATACTCTCCGCTGGGTTAAAAACTGGCTGGAGGGCCGGGCCCACAGAGTGGTGGTGAATGGAGTGAAGTCCAGTTGGCGACCGGTCACGAGTGGTGTCCCACAGGGCTCGGTACTGGGGCTGGTTCTCTTCAACATCTTTATCAATGATCTGGACGAGGGGATCAAATGCACCCTCAGCAAATTTGCAGACGACACCAAGTTGGGTGGGAGTGTTGATCTGCTGGAGGGTAGAGAGGCTTTGCAGAGGGATCTGGACAGGCTGGCTGGATGGGCTGAGACCAACGGAATGAGGTTCAATAAGGCCAAGTGACGGGTCCTGCACTTGGGTCACAACAACCCCAGGCAGCGCTACAGGCTTGGGGAAGAGTGGCTGGAGAGCTGCCTGGCAGAAAAGGACCTGGGGGTGTTGGTCGACTGTCGGCTGAACATGAGCCAGCAGTGTGCCCAGGTGGCCAAAAAGGCCAACAGCATCCTGGCCTGTATCAAGAACAGTGTGGTGAGTAGGACCCGAGAGGTGATCGTCCCCCTGTACTCGGCACTGGTGAGACCACACCTCGAGTACTGCATCCAATTTTGGGCCCCCTACCACAGGAAAGACATTGAGGTGCTGGAGCAGGTCCAGAGAAGGGCAACGAAGCTGGTGAGGGGTCTGGAGCACAAGTCTTACGAGGAGAGGCTGAGGGAGCTGGGGTTGTTCAGTCTGGGGAAGAGGAGACTGAGGGGAGACCTTATCGCTCTCTACAACTACCTGAAAGGACGCTGTAGAGAGGCGGGGGTCGGTCTCTTCTCCCAAGTTACAGATGATAGGACAAGGGGTAATGGCCTCAAGTGACGCCAGGGGAAGTTCAGGTTAGATATTAGGAAATATTTCTTTACTGAAAGGGTTGTCAGGCATTGGAATGGGCTGCCCAGGGAGGTGGTTGAGGCACCATCCCTGGAGGTATTCAAGAGAGGAGTTGACATGGTGCTCGGGAATATGGATTAGTGTTGGGTGGTGTGGTGGTGTGTGTGTGGGTTGTGTGTGGTGTGGTGTGTTTTGTTTTGTGTGTGTGCGTTTTTTTGTTGTTTTTTTTTGTTGTTGTTGTTTTTTTGTGTTTGTTTTTTTTTTTTCTTCATTGGTTGGACTAGATGATCTTAAAGGGTCCCTTCCAACCTAGGTGATTCTGTGAATATGACCCTGTTTCATGTAACAAATTCAGGAAATTGCTCAGATATTAAGTGAGGTTTTAACAGGTAAGGAAGTATAATATTGGCATAGAGATCTTCAGTCATTCTTGTGAGAACGTATATATTTAATATGGGCGTTGTTTGATCTCTTCATTAATCTGTTCATAAGACCTTTCTGCTTTTCACTATGACAAAAGACATGCAAATTAGTGTTTTCTGGAGGTATTAATTTGTTGTTTGAGGCTATTACTGTAACAGTAGTCCTACTATAACATATTCTTAACTTAGTTTTTATTAAAATATGGACAAGACAGTTTCTGTCATAGCTAGCTTGCTTTAGTATTCTAGTACTAAATGCCCCCTTTCCCTCTTCTAAGCTTAAAAGGGGAGATTTGCCTTTGAGCTTCTTATAATGGCTAATGTCTAATAATTTTATTGGCAACTTGGGCTAACCATATACTCCTTCATCAGCAGATCATGCCAATAGTAGGTGAATTCACAAGCTATGTAGAATTCACCTTGTTTCTCTCTGAAATTTTAGATAAGAAAAATCAGTTTTCATTTGTAGTGTAAATGGGAATAAAGAAATAAGAAGCATCCAATTGCATTTTCTAATATGTAAACTAACTTATCCAAAAAGCAACATCTTTTTATGCAGTCCGTCATGTAAAATATTGTAATTGGATATTTAATTTAGCAGTAACCAAAGGAGCTAGTTACCCATTTAAAAAAACTGAATTTAAAATTTGTTAAATTAGTATGGGTTTTTTTTCTTTAAAGGAAATGCAGATATCTCCCTGTGTGATAGATACACTAGCATCAAAATACAGTTTTCGGTAATTGCATTTGGCTGAGCTCCAGGCCTCCATGAGATGCTCTCACCTAAAATACGCTTTGGAAGAAACATGGCTGTTCAGAAGGATACTTATATACATATTTTACTTTGAAGTATGGAAGTAATTCTTTTCAGGAGGGCACAAAAGCCCTGCAAGAATGTGTGCAAACACTTTGCTGAATCAGGAGTCAGCTTCTCAGACTACTAACAAAACTTTTATTCTGACTGCAACATAAAATACCTGTCCTTTATGGGAGCAGGTTTTAAAGCATTAGGTTACGTTATCAAATCACAGTATACTCTTCCCCCCACCCCAGGCTGATGCTTTGAATCATTTAAAAACCCTGGAACTGTTTTTCCTGTTGCACTTAGGTACTGAAACTTGTCCTGGCATTGGACCAAAGAAAGAAGATAAACAGCTGAACGCTAGTTCTCCAGGTGAAAACAAAACCGAGACACAGACAGAGGCAGCAAGCCTTTGGGTAGCTGCAGGAAAGGACCACATGGAGGAGCAGCACTGCAGTGCTGAATCAACATTGGAGCCACACACCCAGTCCTCAGGGACAGTGGGCAGGCCTTCTTCGGGCTGTTTATCATCTGGGGATGCCGGTAAAGATAACAGTTTGCAGCTGAGAGAAAGACAGCTCTCCAAGGATGCAGAAAAAATAGAAGGTACAGCTGGGGAGCCTGGAGTGCAACTCCCTCCTGAGCCAATGGTAGATGCTTTGGTTTTAACAGATGCTGATTATATGACTACTGATCTGGTTCCTGCTGATAAAGATGTGCAAGCTGATAGAAATCTGCTTAGATCAAAACATGCTGCTGGCTCTTCAGAAATTGCTAGTGGCCAGCTTGGAAAGAGTGATTTAAAGCAGCAACAGAAACAGCCTGATGATGGTGATGATGATGAAAAATCTTTGCGGGACAGAACTGTATCAAATGTATGCTCTGGATGTAATAAAATGTCTGAGCATGAGAGTACTGCCCATTCACGAGTATGCAAGGAAGTACAGAGAACAGCAGCACACAAGGAGAAGGTAAATAATGAAGAGCAAGAAGATTTATTTCTCAGATTTTTAAATGGTAACATAATAGACACTGAAGAATCATTTGCAAACTTGGCAAACCAAGAGGACTTTGACACGGTTCCAGATATTTCACCTGAACGAGTATCTTACAACTCACTGGAAGCTTTATCACTAGATGACAGCTTTTCTTCTCTTGATGAACTTGCAAGAAGGATAGAGATTGCTGAGGTAAATACTGTGAATCCTATAAAATCTTCCATATTTATAGCAATTAAAATATTTTAGATATTTCCAGCTTCAGAACGTGTTAAATATTACCTCATATATCACTTCTTTTAATCTGAAAAGAAATCTGTACTTATTTAATTGTTCTGAGTTAAGTCAGAGAAAAGTTTCTTTTTGCCTGTTTGCTGCCTCCACAGCAGTGCTCTGTGTTTTTAAAAGTTAGATGGATTTTTACATATGAGTGAGCACCTTTTTTTCTCTTTCCTTTTTTTTTTTTTTATTCTAACAGAGACTGTTAGGAGATGAGCTGACAATTCCTGTATTCCTGTTAAATCACTGTTTCACATCAGAGAGCTATATAATGCCTGTGATGTAATATGTGGTTCATTTCTATTCATAGAATAAAATCTGCTTTTCTGTTCTGATTCCTTATAGGTGAGAAATACATATGTAACGAACTCTGTATATGAATGTATGGGCTTCTAATTTTGCCAAGTTTAGGCAGTTTTGTTCAACTACACCTAAGAAAGCAATTCTAAGCCTGAACCCACCTTTCTGAAGCACTGCTGGTAGGCCATAACAAGGATGAGTGCTTTATAAGCTGAATTACTCTTCTGAAAATATAGAAGATGTATTGCTTTTTTGGAGAATGTATGATGACATCTTTGCTTTATTTGTGTTCTGGTTTTGGTACATTTGCAACCATGGGACATTAAAAGCTGCTGCTTTAAATGAAAAAATGCGATTATTGTGAAATGATGTGATTCCACATGCTGGAGGGGGAACTCTTGTAAAAAGGTATCATCTCTATCTTTCATGCATTTAATAATACAACATCCCTTGGCAATAAAGTAACAGTAGTTCTCTGTGGATCAGAAGCTTAATGCACAGAGATCAAGAACCCGTGATCACTCGGGGACGGCAGCCAAGCAGGGAGCTAAATACTGGGGATCCATGCTGACGTTATTACATGTTTGGCAAAATCTCCAGAGCTGGAAACAGAGCATTTTGGTTTTTCTCCCACCTAAACAGCTTCTTATCTCCTTTCCAAGATCATTTATCTTGACTTGTCCCTAAAACACCTTGTCTTCCTGTAGGGTGCCAGAAATCATATCACTTTACCAGGACTGAGGGCCCTGTGCACAAAGCTATACACAAGCTCTTGACAACGTGCAGATGTGGAAACCCACGTACATGTAATCAAACATTTGCACTAAATCCATTGGCTTGTGTTCACTTAGAGGATGGGTTTGAAAAAGAGCATTTTGTTGACAATCTGTGCTAAGCCCATATACATGTATAACAGAAGAGTAAGTTAAATATCATCCCTCAGCATTAGTCTTCTTTTGGGCCACCTGAAAGTTCAGCATTTTAAGCTACAGGAGAGAACTGTTGTATTTCATGTAGAAAAATCCTAAATTAGTCCTACAGCAACTATTTTTAAATTGCTATGTTTGTGCCATTTACATTTTAGAGGATGGGATAGGAAGCAGCATATTGATACTGTTAGAAGAATGATGCTTTTATTGATTGCCCCAGTGACTGATGATGATGCTTTACATGGAATCTAGTTCCATTTCTAGCTTGCTGTCCCGATGCTAGTACTGCCAGTACTCTGATGGCAGAGTTGAGTCTCTGGAGAGGAAAAAGTACCTTAAGTCTTTCTGTAGCACTTTTTCTGGCCATATAAGGCATAATGTTGGCTGGCAGTGGTGGGAGCCTTTTTGAATCGTTCTTCGCAAGAGGCCTGGGTGTGATGTAGGGGGTGTAAATCAGGGAGAAGAGAAGAAGGATTAATCTCAATACCAATTAAAATTTGTACTGTGCAGCATCTGGGACTGTTTTGCAATACCTGAAATTTCTAGGTGCATCAGGGTGAGTTAAGGACAGCACAGCAGCTTGTATTGTTCCATTATACACTTACATTTTGTTTTTCCAGTTAACCTTACCGCCTACCATTGCCCTAAGGGTTGCTTTTTCAGAGCACCTACAGCTTCCCTGCAAGACACCAGGAATTGAGAGAGTTTGGCACCCCTGAGAAAGCAGCACTATAACTTGCTTTCACTGATTTTGTTTTAGTGCTAAAAAAAAAAGATTCCACTGATGTTTTGACAAGCAGACTGATCTTTGTACCCAGCCATAACATTATGTCCTTTCTTGTTCTCCTGATGCCTTTGAAGTTGCATTGTTCAGGCTATGGCCATCAAATAACATGACAATGTTTTCATACAGTAGGTGTGAAAGAAATACCTAGAAAATGCATTGGTAGCCACATGAAAGAAATGAAATTAATTACATTAAATGTGCCAGAGTGACTGTTTAAAAAAAAAAAAAAAGAAAAAAACAAAAAACAAAACAAAAAAAAAACCAAAACATAAATCAATTTGACTGCAATAAAACTTGTGGCAATTTTGGAAATACTCCATGACAAATAAGTTAGAATGGAAGGCAGAAGTAAAGATTATTTTGAAATAACCTAAGTACAAAAATCATATGGTAGAACAAAATTTCATTATTATTCTTCAATGGAGGTGTAATATTAATTTATTGAAAACGGGGAAGGTTAAGTACATATGTGTGTATTTACAGTTAGAAAGTTTTGTTTGACGCCATATTGAGATCAAAGAATCACCTCATGTAGTTCTGTAATTTAATCCTTTGTGTCACTTTTTTTTAGTCTACGATTTACAATAATAATTACAATCCACTAAATTCTGACTGGTTTAAAAAATTGCAAAACTAAAATAGTACTTCACATATTGTACTGTGCCTTATCCTGGATATTTCTTCACTAGTACAAACCATGCATGACAACATGCAAATGATGGGACATCACTGTCATTTTATAGAAACCAGATTCATACAGCTAACAAAGAGCTTTGAAGCACAGTCAGCGGTTGGCAGCAACATATAGCAGACATGTAGAACTTCTTAGATCTCTTTCCTATCATTTCTGTGAGAATGAAATAACACATCTGCAGCCAAACAAATTGTAACCTCAGTAATGGAAGTTGCATTTTGCCATATGAAATAAAAGTTTATAACATAAGCTTTTTATCTGAGTGACGATTAGGGAAATGAGTAAAATCTTAATGTTTTTCCTTGTTCGAAAATTATCATTTGAAATTTCTTTCAGAGAGCAAAGATAGTGAGACTCTCTACCACAACGTAAGGTAATAGCTTTTAGTTGGCACTGTTGTACACCAAGACTTTAAAAGTACTGAGTATGTACTGACTAGCAGCTGATTTGATTGCAGAAATGAAGTCTCCACCTATCTGTACTAGGTCGGGAGACAATGCCCTGTTGAGATCCCCTGTTCTCTCAAATGGCTTGGGTCCTGTAGTTTTGAGTTTGCAAGAATTATGCTTCCATACGAAATGCTTACACGGTATCGGAGCTATTTATTGCTGTATAAAGGAGCCCCAGTACTTGCACGGCCAGCATATCAGCAGAAAAATGGTTAGAGTCTGATGCTGTGGTATGAATACTGAATCTGCCAAGTTAGCTCCTTTGCAAAGTCAAATTCTTCATGTATTTAATGTATTTTATTAGCGAATGGGTTCGTCTGCTGCTTATAGCTCAATGCAGGGCAGTCTTGCATTTTGTCAGTTTGTCATACAGTTATGGATTACTGCTTAAAAAAAAATAGTCTGGTATTGCTAGAAATAAAACTGTAGGCCTTTGCCAAGTAGCTGAATAAGGAATACAGCCCACAGAAGAATATACAAACAAAACTCTTCCTTGAGTAGCTCTCTGCATCAAGACCAAAATACTTCATACAATGAACTCTTCTTCCTAGATCCCAGTTTGCAGTGCCTCTGGTTTTGGGGGTTTTATTTACTTCTGTATGCCACGAATGATCCCAATAGTCAAGTTTAATCTGTTTTCTCTGAGAGCTTGAAGTACTTGACCTTATTTTCATAGTTTTATCTAATATGTTTATAAATATATATACATAACATATTGGGCAAAAATATGCATAATATAAGAAGGGTTTTTTAGTATTTTATTAGCAAATGCTGTTTAAAACAGAGAAGAGACCAGTAGTTTAACTAGAGCTTCTTTTTTCTTACTTTGCAGCCAGGATACTAAACTTTATCCAAAAAAGTTTAAAACTTTTCTGTGAAGCAGAATCATTTTGTATTAATAGTGCTAAAAAGAGAAAAACTAAAATTTTTAACAGTTCTAGTTAACCAATAGTCATTGTTGCTTTCCTTTTTTGACTGCTGGGCAAAATGCCACCACGTACCTGTGTGCCACCTTCAGTTCCTGTACAATAATTATAAAAGCTCTGGTCAAAAGATTTTTGTGAAGGCCAGCAGAGCTGAGTGAGTAAACTCAGTTACATAAATGTTCCAAGAGCATCTTTTGTGTAATTATCTAACTTAGAATTAAGGAAATGTTCGGTGTTTCAATAGGGTCCTTTATGTAGGTTTTTTTTTTATGTAATGCAGAGCTGTTTCAGTGCAGCCTGGTTGCAAGCCTACGTTTTTCCTCCTGTGGTTCAAGTCAAGGAGAGGCTTGACTTGTGGTCAACTGTATTAACCACAGTTCCCTCATTAACTTCCAATTTAAATAACATGTTCTGCCTTTTAAAATTCCTCCTGCCTCCTAAAGACTGGGATGGAAAACTTCAAGTCTTGCATGGCAGCTAAGTCCCTCTTCTTGGATGTTTAAATATTGGGAGATGGATCTAATACAATCAGTTTGTATATTGCTTTGAAATCTTTCCAGATGAAAGGTATAGTAGAGAAATACATTCACAGCTGTTTTAATTGAATGAGATTTTATTTGTAGCAAAACGGACCCTATTCTTACATGACAAAGTTAGAGTAATGACATTTTTATGACTGAAAATAGGAAAAAATGTGATGGTGTTTGCATTAAATATTTTTGAGCTGCAGTTGAGGATATGGTAGAAAAGAAGGTGTAAATAGTGCTTTTTGCAGAACTCCATATGTTTGTATTTGCGTTTTAACAATAAACTGTATCCTGATTAGGAGGCATAGCTTTGTAGGTCCGTTGCAGAACAAAACAAAAACCTTAATTACGTGACTTGTGAAATTCAGAGGCAGATGAAAGATTCTAGGTATGAATTACATATCACGGAGAGGAGACATTCTTAAAAATATGGTGTATGATTTTTGTCAGGACAAGGGAGTAACACTAGCCACACTGATTTAATTGTAAAATCAAAAGCCCTCACTCTGCCTTTTTAAACAAAAGAAGATGTTCAGAGTAGAGAAACTTGTGCTGCGTCGGTTAGTTCTTTATACATTCAGAAGTAAATCCTGAAACATAGCCATATAGGCTAACAGGGAAAGTAAGTGAACCTCATTGTAGTGAGACTTTCCTTCACAAGCCTTTTACGTAACTGTAATCACTGAAACACACATTTCCACATAATCCTGTCAAAGATAGCCCTCTGGTTTTAAGCTTGGAGAAGACAGAGCTTGTGACACAGTCATTCAAAAACCACCAGGAGTCAACAGCCAAAATGATGTATCTCAGTTTGAAATTACTACTTGCACAATGGACCACCACCTACTAATCTTGGGACAGACTGGTACAAGCACCCTCCTGTCTCTGGGTGACATTCCCGCCAAGTGCAGTCCCAGCCACTCACAAACACACGTGCCAGGCAACGGCTAGCCTGCTGCGGGGGTGGTGCAAGAGGAGCCATTGATCCTCTTTATGAAAGCAATGCCCTACACAGAAGCTTAAAATAATCTACTCTTTTAAAGGACGTAATTTCATCTCTGCCCTCCCAAATAAATAAGTCAAATTAATGCACTCCTATGCGATCCCCCTTCCTTGTCACAACAAGGAAGCATAAGTGTTGATTTTCTGGCTGGCCTGATAAAGTTTCATGGCAGTTCTGCGAGGCTAATTTAACATTACCAGTAGAAGCTTCACCTCAGTGCACTTGTCTGTTGTGATGGGACACTTGGTAGGCTATTATTTCTGGTTCTTTTGTGCCAAATAGTGGTCCTCCATATGTTGACATAAACAATTTCTTTCTACCGCCTGCACGCTTTCACTACTTTGTAAGTACTTTATTGCATTGTTTCATTAAATAATCCATTCAAGCTCTTGAGCACATAATCAAAAGGGAAAGTGAATATCAAAAGGGGAAGTGTGGCAGAGATCAATTTTCACAGAATGATAGAATGGTTAAAGGTGGAAGGGACCTTAAAGATCATCTTGTTCCAACCCCTCTGCCATGGGGTGGGACACCTTCCAGTAGTCCAGGTTACTCAAAGCCCCATCCAGCCTGGCCTTGAACACCTCCAGGGATGAGGCATCCACAACTTCTCTGGGGAACCCGTTCCAGTGTCTCACCACCCTCACAGTAAAGAATTTCTTTCTATTATCTAATCTAAATTTCCCCTCTTTCAGTTTAAAATCATTACCCCTTGTTCTATCACTACAGTCCCTGATAAAGAGTCCCTCCTCATCTGTGAATTGTTCAGGGCAATATTATTTGTCCAGTTGAGGGCTATAAAATACTGCCAGACTAGAGACCTGCAAATGTAGTTGTGACATTTACCAGTTAAAAATGCTTCAAAGGGTAAATGCCGTAGTTGGTGCATTCCCTGTTGGACTGTGCTCTGCCTTTCACTGTGTCAATGCACCATCTCTCCGATTGCAGCATGCACCGATGCATTACATAAGCTTGTAGCATGAAACAAGTTTAGGGGCCTAAGTTATGAAGTTACTTGTTTTCTGTTTTTCTACACTCTTATAATTGCAATACAAACAAATTCTTATGCATGATCTTCTAACTTGAGTAGATTATGGGGGGGGTCAAGCAGTCAGTTGTCTGCAACTACAGAGTTATCTGGAAAGCTGCTTTTCCTCCACCTCGATATTTTGTGAAAATTATAGGCATTTGGGGGTTATCTCCTACATAGATGAGTTGCAAACTCAGTTGCAAATGTAATATGTTTTCTTACCTGTAGCACAAATGGATACAGATTTCTTTTCAATATAATAAATGTTATTGGTGATCTACAGAATAAGTTTTAAAAAGTGCTACTCAGATTTATGAAGAAATGACAGATTTTTTTCAGGTAAAGACGATCTCAAGATAGAAAAGGACATGTCTAATATGCTTCCTATTTTAATTTCTATTTATCTCTAGCACATCGGGTACTGCTTGCTTAGGCAAGCATTTTTCTCCTGATACTTCCTCTACTTTAATTTGTCTAATAACTAGGAAATTACAGACTGCTCAGGCTGGTGTAACATCCTAGTATGGCTTAGCATATACGCTTGCAGCTGAGCCAAATGATGTAGCAAAGAAAAGAGAAGTTATGGTTTATTGACTTGTTGGCTGTATCTCTGTTTGTGCAAGCTGTTTGGGTGACCAGCCTGTAGGGAAGGACTTTTGAACTGCTGCTGTATCCAGAGAGCTTATTACAGTGTGGAGCTGAAATCTATCCAGAGCATTGAAGCTTTCTTTTTCCCTGGTGTTCTCTCTTTTTGGTTTTGTGGCCCCACTGTAGCTTGTTGTCCAAGCTGGGGAACCAATTGCAATGCTGGAAAATAAAACTCACAATAAATATTTGATAGCCTCTGCAGGATTATATCTTTGGAGAGGCAACAGCAATGTGTCATTGCCTTCTTATTGCCCTCTGATGATGGTGGGTTTGACAGGAACCCTCCTCACTACTGCCTCAATGCTATGTGATATAATAACATGATCTTACACAGGAACTGTTGCAGTGAATACAAAATATGTAAGTGCATGTGTATTTAACTTTGATAGCAATGAAGGGCAAGTGGTGTCAGCAGACAGCAGAATGATATTGCGGCTGTCCTGCATGTTAAGGAACCAATGTATTCAAGAAGGAGATTTCACAAGTGCTGCAATGTTTAAGAAAAGTAGAGTGAAAACCATTTTTTAGCTGTTAAGTTCATTTCCTCCTTAAAGTCATTATTAAATAGATCTCATGCTTGGATTTCTCACATCTCTTTTGCCACTTACTGTCTTTCCTGATAGATTGCCCCAGTGGAAGGATTGGTGTCTATACTAAAGAAGAGAGATGACAGGGAAGGAAAAACAATTGCTAAAGTCCAGCAAAGGCAAACAAAGAGAAGAGTGCGATTCCAAGAAATGGAAGACACATTGGATCAAGGTAATTTAAAGCTGTTAATTCATAGGTTGCAGTCTTGGTGTGCAAAGTGGGCATTCATTGTACATACTGTCTTGGCTTTTTAAAACTGAAATAGTAAGTGAAGGCGACTGATCGAAGATTATTTTATACCATGTTTGGGTAACAAGGCTAGAGATATTTTTTTTCCAGAGATTTAGTGATTGAACAGGAAAGTTGTTCTTGTTGTTATCATTATTAGTATTAAATCTGATTCCAAACACCAAAGAAAAGTGCTTGAATGTTTTCTTCTTTCTTCTTTTTTACCCCGTTCTCTTCCACCTGATGTAGAGTGAAGGGAGTTCCGAAATTTTCTTAGTCTCTTCAATCTGACAGAAGATTGCATACAAGTTACCAAGGCCAAGCAAGGTTGTGAGGATGTATCAGTACCCCTGCAACCTCTTCATTGCTCTTACTCTGGAATAAACAATCATGTAGAGAGTTACCACAGAATAACTGGGATGGAAAATAACCCTTCACATTAGCCTGCCCTGAAGGTTTTGTCTCTATCTTTACAGTCAAAATGTGAGAGTAAACACAGTTTGTGATAGCATAGTCTGTCAGTACAAATGAAGGAAGAATATTTCCATTTGATTTAGTTTCAACACTTCAGTTTCATGTCAGCTATTTCCATGAAGGAAGCCTTTGATTGTGTGACATTTTCATACTTAAGTGTATTTTGCTTCAGTGTGAAATGACTCCACAAGTGATATCAGTAAGGACGGGTACACAGGTTACAGAAATGAAGCTGTATAATTATCTAGGTTTCTGTGAAAAGACTGGGTAGAGAAGCATACAGTTCCTGGTATGTATTATGGTCATTGACATGACCATTGACATGGTGAACATTATTAAGTGTGTTTATCTCCTGACCCATTCATGGTAAAAACCTGTCTCAGATTTCCTCAGACACATTCATATTGCTTTGAATATAGACAGTCCTTTTTCACCTTTTCTTCTCTTATATTTACAGATGAAGTAGCTGGTGGCTCCTGTATTTTGCTGATCCTGCTGTGCATAGCAACTGTTTTCCTTAGCATTGGAGGAACTGCATTGTACTGCACCTTTGGTGACATGGAATCCCCTGTGTGTACTGATTTTGCGGCCAACATGGATTTCTATTATACCCAGATATTGCAGCGTATGGAAGAACTTAAACACTGGATAGCCTTCTCATAGTTGAAATAAGCAGAGACAGCACATTGAGAGATCACCAATGGTTACTGGAGAGGGTAGAAAAAAATGGTGATTTCAAGTTCTCTAACATTTGCCACCTGCAGGTGATGTGTATTTGATGATGTACTTACACTTTTACTTAGAAATCAAGAAAATTCTAGTTTAGCAATCAGGTGGCAAAATGTTCACGTCTTAAGCTGTAGCAGTGTGGTATGGGAGAATAAAAAGTTATTCTCTTCACCCTTTTGAGAGTAGGCAAGTAGCTTTTCAACAACTTCAGCAAGTGAAGAAGAAAGAAGAAAATGAACTGTCTTCTCTATGCTCTCCCATTGCCACACATTGTGTAAGCAATCTCTGGAAGCTTAGTAAAAGGACAGCTTTAATTTACAGCTGTTTGTGCAAAAGTGTTGCCTCCAGCTATCATGCAATAAGTCTGTGTTTTATGGAAACGTTATTTTTCTTCTAAGTCTTACTATTTTTCTCTGTTTTAATTCTCCTGGTGAGCTGTGTAATTATTTGGGTGGAGTGAGAAGATTGCAGTGGCATTCACAGAGCTCTCATTTGGTGATTAACAGGCTGACCCTGTTTCTCATAGCTTATGGTGAATATCATGAGTGGGATAAATCTGCTGGCAGATTTCACTAAATTTCCTGGGATTTTGCTCCCAGTATTGTGTGGGCTGTTTTAGAAATGGGAGGTTAAAAAAGAAATCACTGGTCTCATTAAACACAGAAGCAAAAGTAAGATGTTTAGTAAATTAGTTGTGTTAAATAGTAAAGTGGCTTTTGCCAATTTTAAATCACCTAGTAGCAGGTGCGGGGCTAACTGGGTTTTCTGTCCAGCTATGTCACTGACTTGCAGTAATCACTTTGTGCCTCAGTTTCTCCTCCATAAATGGAGAATAATGATCCTTGCCTTTGTGAATATTTATTACAATTAGGGCTCATGTCTGATTCATCCCAGATGAGTGCACAGGATCACTGAACTGTGTGGCTGCAGCCTCTCTCAACGAGTGAATGCTTATGTAAAGTGGGACAGATCCAGCGGAAGAGATTCGGAGGCTCACTGCAGATCCGCGGCATGTTGGTAGTCCAGGGCACTCGTTCCAGCAGATAAAGCACATTTGCATCTATTTGCCCTGCCGTTCTGAGACCTGTATTGTAAAATCTGTTCTTTTTCTATCAGCTGTACAAACAAATTTAAATCAGTACAAAGAGTCATTTTAAGTGGGTATTTCTATCACTTGGTGCTCAGTCCTCCCTGTGTGGGATGCAAGAGAAACACTGACATGACTGTGAAGGCGAGAATTAAATACATGGGCCTTTGGCCCACACTCTGGTCAAAACATGGGAACTGTTCTTGCACAGAGCGTAACGGCAGTTCCACAGAACTGCTGAAGGTGTTAGTGTGAAACGATTCCTTTACACCTCAGGAACAGCATTTTTGAGGGGTCCACTTCACTCCACTCCGTGATTTCCTGCTTACTACCATTGTATGATCCAGCGTGTTCAGGTTTAGAATATTATTTTGTAAAATACTATGAAATGAAATCTTCAAGATACTGCTCAGAATTATAACATTAAATGATCGTGCTTTCTGGCATTTGCAAGCAAATTGTCCCTCTAGTGAGCTTGATTGTTCCTAATGCACTGTTAGACTTAACAGGTTTTTAAAGTGAAAGTTAAAATCACATTTTTTTCTAGAATAAATTGCATGTCTGATTTCTCTTTTTGTTTTCACTCTGGAGGCTTAGTTTATTTATACCTTAGGGAGCCTCATGTGCAGCTTTATATTCAACTAGCAAATTTTAGATGCCCAAATTAATGAAAACTTTTGCTTTCAGAATGAAACTTGAGAAAAATAGTTTGGTATGGTTTTTGTTTGTTGTCCTCAGAGTATTATAACAGTGGGCTAATCTAAAGGAGAAAGGGAAAGACACTTTTGTATTTTAAAGTGTTACTGACTGGTTCAGTTTATTATTTCAAGTCTGGGTTTGTTTATTTATTTAGTTTTTCTTTTGAAGAGCATCTTAATTTTCTTTTTTGGTAATTTACTCGCAGAGTAATTATAAAGCATGCATTCAGTTAAAATATGTATTTATAGTGACTATGTAGTTAGAATATATTTTGGGTTTCTGTAACTTTGTATTGAGTCCTTCAGGATATTAAGTTTATTCCTAAAGAGACAACTGTTGATTTCAGCTTAAAAAAATCTTTTTAAGTTTTTGTGCACTTCATCACCAAAAAGATCAAGAGGTATATATAGAACTATTTATTCAAAAGTATATGAGATATGGGGATCAAAGATCCTCTACTTCTAGGTTCATTTAATTAAAACTATTTTAAAATAATTATTTTATTTAAAACTGTAAAGCTATTTAAATTCAAAGCAATTTTTAATAAGCAGTTCAGTTAAAATCAGTGGTCCAAATCCTGGTATGTTCACTTTGTGCTATATTCCCAGTGCAAGGACTCACTAGTATCAGCAGAACTGCTTACAAGAAGATCATGAAGAGGTTGGGCACCACTCTACCAACACATACTCGATGAAAACTGGGCGACCAGGCATTCTGTGTAACTCGGCTACCTTACTCGTGTGTTGTAACGCGGAGCATCTCTCCAGCCTTCCCAGCCTATGCCAAGGTACCACACCTGCTCCTCATCTGAGCTGTTCACTCCTCAACCGAGTGGTTGCATCTGGATCTAATTTCTGTTGGCATTCCTTTATAAAAAGATGATGGTACTAATTCCTGCTTCATGTGACAATTCTGTTAGTGCAAATAGTTTGCATGGTCTGTAGTACATTATCAAACTTGCAGCTACCAACGTAATGAAATGTGCTTTTCGTTGAACTCCAAAGAGTATGCGGGTAGGCCTGATGTTGGCCTTCCTATATGCTTTGTTCTCTTTAGATTGCTGGTGACATTGCTTCCACCTGGGTGACCTGAGGGGTTTCGGATCTTATAGTCAGGTAAATCCGAGCTAAAAGAAATAGTTGATTTGAACAGTTATTCCTCTTGCTTGAGGTAAAATAATACTGAGCAACAGCTAGGACTGTTACAAGTAGGAAGAAAATGGAGGAAAAAGGCTTTCTCCATGCCCCGCTTTGTGCATTTTAAAGACCTTTGTTATAAGTTTTTATTTATTCTGTTTCCTTCCCTGCCACTGTCTTCATGGCTGTTTTGCTTGGCAGTAGGGGAAACATTCTATGCCAGCGTAAAACCATTTGTAGTTGGTAGGAAAATTCAGGGAATGGCCCAGTACTTGACAGTAGCTAAAAGTCATTTCTTAAAATATGACTAGATTTCAGGCTGATAGTGTACCTTCAAAGAAGTTGTGGCCACTTAATCACCTGCAGCACTCTACTAGAAACCTCCATCTTCCAGTTTATTCTCTGAGCATAAGTATTTTGAAAAGATTCTCACAATAGAGCAAAACCAACAAGACTTCTGATGTGGATTAAGCATAGGCTGCCAAAAAGAGCTTCCTGATGATGTAATTAAAACCCTCATGCCAAATAGCATAGACTACACCAAGAAAAGCACTGTGCTGTATCATAGCCACACTATTCTACAGGCTTGTTTTCAAAACAGTTCAGTAAGGAAGCAGATATTCCACAGCCCAGAGATGCCAGCAGAAGTTTGTAATCTAGACACAGCCCGTGTTTTAAAACTTTTCCTGTATCTTTGCTTTCGTACTTGGAAAATGCATAGCCCTGGTGACAAGCAGTAGGAAGTAGTCTAACAAAAAGGGAAACTCTTGTTTAGGGTTTTCTTGAGTAAACAGCAAGTTTGAACTATCAAGCAGAGTAGACTGGAAGTCCAGATCCTTGTGTGACTGGGTACTGTTCCACTCAATAACCTAAAGGGATGTTACCCTCCTAAGAAGACGTTTGCCTACTTTGTACTGTAATGTAAACCAAGACCATCTGAAAGGACTAATAACTATTTGTAACAAATTTAACTTCCTTTAGCGAAAGGAGTAAATAATTGTGTTTGAAACTGTCACCCAGGCTTGTAATTTAAATACTGTAGCAAAAAAAATAAAAACTGTCCCAAAGAAAATATATGAACCTTTTTGGGTACTGTGATTTCTAAATGTGTAAAAAGACTGAGAAGATTTTCTGTGGAATTCAAGTAGATGAGCAGTACCTCCAGTAAGAATTTCATGGTCAAACCCAAACCAGAATGGAAAAAGAGGTAAACTGCGTAGGGTTTGGTTTGGTTTTTGTTGTAATGCAGTCTTCCTGGGTGGATTGGTTTGTCTTTCATTAATAGCTAAACAAAAGCCCAGCTTCCTCATAGACCCTGGTTCCTCCAGACAGGTGGGTTTAAAGTACTAAAATATTGCCTTACTGCATCGTTCTGAAAACGATGTAAGTTTCAGAATTCCTAGTAACTGAGTGGGTGACCTGGACAGAGGTCACAGGCCAGTCTGCTCTTTTGAGTTCAACTAATTAAATAAATAAATAAATCCCAATTCTAACTCAACCCAAGCCAGCAGCCTCTGATTTGAACAGGAGCATACCAACGCTGTGTTTTGCAACATTCCCCCCTCCCCCCTTGGCAGTTCCCCCAAAAGCCATGAAATGAGGCCAAGCAGAATTGTAGACTGCTAAAAAAAGTAGTGAAATCCTAAGAGAAAATGAGGCGGTTTTATACATTTTATTTTGGTTTCGTTATCTTTGTGTTGTTTTCAGGTTGTTCTTCATAGTCAGAAAAAGTGAGAACTACAATGAAAAAGGAAAAAAAAAATAACAGATTTTCATACAACTTCATTGAAACTTGTGAGATAACATCTCACAGCACCAAACTAAATCATAACATAGTATCTGGCAAGCTGAAAGCGTGGCCTGAGAGTGTCCTTTATATGTAGAAGGAATGTGCTGTTGTAAACAGTTCTGTCAAGACTGACATTTGGTTTCAGGAAGATAAGTGGCTGATCTTCCACTTCTGAGTCTTGATCTGACTAACAAGAAGCGTTGCTCATCTTAAGGAACCTGGGTGGGCTTCTAGAACTGGTCAGTAAACTCTTTTGTCCAAAAGACAAGCTTTGCCTTAGGCTTTGGCGTTGTAGACACAGCTGGGCTTATTCAGTACTACTACAGAGTGAGTTCACTGAATCTGTCACTGCTTTCATTCCTTGGTTCTCCTTAACAACTTTCTTGTGAAAAGTTTTCTGTCCCTGCCTTTATGAGGAGCTGCTGCAGTCTCTATCCATGTCTTCATCCCAGTGAGTCCCCTCTTACTTATTCCTTCTGTCTCCCTCCCCCTTTACCATTTCTTTCCCACTATGAAATAGCATGTGTCCCATCTTTCATAGGATCATAAGGTAATTGAGTTAGGAAGGGATCTTAGAAAGTCTCTAGTCTAGCCTTCTGCTCAAGGCAGGGTCACCTGAGATCAGACCCAATTGCTCAGGGCTTTATCTAGCTGGGTCTTGAAACCTGCACAACCTCCCTGGGCATATTCCACTGCTTGGCTGTTCTCAGGGTGAAGAAGTTCTTCATACCCAGTCTGATACCCAGTCTGACCCTCTGTTTCAGTTTGGTGTCTCTCATCATCCTGACGTGCACTGCTGTGACGAGATTCTTAGTAACCTTCTCATACTTCTGATCCTTCTCACTTTCCCGTTCACAGCATCTTCCTTCCCAATAGTGATCCAACATTCTCCTCTTAGATAGGGATCCTGTGTGCTTCTCCCTTTCCCCTCCTACCTTACAGTCTCAAATTCAATATCAAGATTTTGAAATCAGTAATGAGGCCACAGGCAAAACTGAAATAGCAATGACAACTACTATTACATTAAAAACTATCAGTGACCCTCACTGATCCATTAGAGTGTAACAGTGATTTCAAAACTTATGCTGATTCTTGTACTACTCTTAAACAGCAGGTGTTTGAAGGATCATGCTGACTTCCATGTGCCTTAATGAAGTAATCTAAATATTTTTCTCTAAGATAGCTATCCAAAGAAACTCAAAATATGTAACTATAAGGTCTTTTTTTAAAAAATGAATTTTATAGACATTCCTTTTTTGAGGGTCCTTTATATCATTTGTGATTTGTATTATTTTGAATTAAACATCATGGTAATTCTTTGGCATAACATGAGCCTAGGGTTTACTGCATTCAGGAATGTCCAAAAATTGTGTTCATCTCTTGAAGAAAATTATGATGGGGAGTAGATGTGTGCTGTTTTACAGAGTTGCTCTGCAACAGTTAAGATGTTGCAGAATTGATACCAGTGAATTTCAACCAAAGGTCTAATTCTGCAGTTGGGTTCATCCTGAGCTTGTTTTTAAAGGCAAACAGGCTAAAATAAAAAATTTAGAGACAGTACACCCAAAATTTTGAAGGCATGTATAATACCAGACCGAAGTCCTCAATTAATCTAAAATTGTTGAGCTGCCCTTTCTTGAAAACAAGTTTGAATCCAGCTTCACACAACAATAGATCAGTCAGCTCTCTCCTTTTGCCTTTTGCCAAGAAACTGTCTGGCAAAGTGTCATCTTTTAGCCAAGATGGGCCCCTGATGTAGGACTCATTTGTTAGGGTGTTGGGGAAGTTTCCAGTAACACTTCTGTCAAATGACAGTTAATGATTGTTTTCCATTTCATTGCCTGGCATTGAAAATGAGTTTAAACCCCACTATTGTGCTTTCATGGAGTGATCAACTTTAAAGCTGTTACCAAAAACAACTTTCAGAGTGAGAGCTATAGGTTTTTTTCAGAAAGTGCCATGTGCCAAGTACTCCAATGAGAAAATTTTACTGGTTTCCCAGTTTTGCCAAAACATTACCAGATTCCACAATGGCTGTGTGTAGTGAAGGGAGGCAGTGCCAATGTAGTGTTTCCTATAGTGCACCCCTTCAGCTGTTTGGTTGGTACTCATTCTGTTCTGAACTGGCAGCCTTGCATGAGAAGGTAATGGTGCATCAGAAGTGGCAGTGAAAGCATTATGCACTAGAAGTTAAGCAACATGAGGATATTGTTACTTCCACTTAAACCTTACACCTAAAAATGTATAGTTTTTTTTACTTTCATTTAGGAACCATTCATTATTTTTCCTTGACATCTTTCTATTAGAGAGAGACAGCATTAAGCCAATTCCTCTGCTTCTTCTCCAGGAACTGGAATTGATGCCTTTTGCCAGAGATAACATGAATGTCGCCACTTGTATGTGATGCTGAGAATCCTCATGTTTGTATAGCTTAATCATAGAATCACAGAATGGTTAGAGTTGGAAGGGACCTAAAAGATCATTGAGTTCCAACCCCTCTGCCATGGGCAGGGACACCTCTCACTAGACCAAGTTGCTCAAAGCCCCATCCAACCTGGCCTTGAACACTGCCAGAGACAGGGCATTCACAACTTCTCCAGGCAACCTGTTCCAGTCTCTCACCACCCTCACAGTAAAGAATTTCTTCCTAATATCTAATCTAAATCTCCCCTCTTTCAGTTTAAAATAATACTTAGGGCTTTGCTGCCAGAATTGATAGATAGTCTCTGAGGCTATGCAAGTAGCAAGAATATTTTACTGACCTAGCTGAATTCAGCGCACTATAGAAAGGACTTGCAGATGAGACTGAAAGGTTTGAATCACTAAGGATCTATACAGTCAATTTCAGCAGGACAAAATGTCAGCATGTACCACCATAGAAACTAGCAATGTTGCTCCAAAAAGGTCCACCATAATTAATAGACAAGAGTATATTTGAAAAGAGTTACAAAGAAAACAATTATATTCTGAGGTTTATCAGTGACTACTCAAAGATCTGAGGCTTTATGTACAGGTTAGTAAATGAAATACAGGGAAACAACTTCTGAAGGTTGTACAAAGGGAAAGACTGAGTATATTATGGGCAAAAGGGTTACAGAAAGAATGTAAAAAGATGATAATTTTTTATTGGTAAAGGATGAAAAATATTTCTGATAATGATACCTCTCAGTGATAGGTGTTTTTTTCCAATCAGATCTTATAGAAACAGGGAGGAAAAAAGCACAATAATTTAATGACATCAGGGAGGAGAGGGACTAATCGTTAAAATATTACTGAATTCTTTGTAGGACACCTTAGGAGGAATTCAAGTAGTTTGCACAAGGTCATGTAGCAGGAAGAAGCAAAGCAGGACCAGAGCTTATAAATCCTAACTTCTGATCTTCTGTTTGGTCCCAGTTCCCACTAAGACAATGCATATTAGGGAAGATAAATGAGTACCCTGTTGTTCACATTATCTTTGACTTCACGCAGCTTTGAAGACTTTCTTTAAAAATGTATTTATATTCTCATAAATTTTGTGGTGATCTTAAGGAGTAAAATTGATTCAAAAGATGAATTTCCTTTTTAGTATGCAGCACTAAGAACAAATGCTATTTTAGCATATTTTTAGTACTTGATATCATCATACCCATGGTAGCTCGTTGCTATTTACATGTATTAAAACAAATGGCATCAACAGACCACAAGGGAACACATAGTATAATCCTATCATCAGAAAATGAGGCTCTATCTGTCTGTAGTTACTTTGTGTTTTGCCATCTAACCCTTACTACTTATGCTCTGTTAACTACCAGGAAAGTAACAATGCTCAGCAGAGCAGGCCCTATTAAAAAAAACAAACCACAATCTTGCAGCTTGCTGGGCTTCACACAATACCTATCACTGCGCCAAGAGTGAGGAAACGAAGCGATGTGGAAAGAAGTAGCAGTCACCAGATTCTGCGTCCCAGCAGAAATTAAGTTCTTGTGAGGGGCAGAAAAGTTTTGACCATAAAGTGGATGTTGTCGTCACTGTCTGCAAATGTGAAAGATGAAAATAATTTCAAATGTTCTTGGCGCCTCTCAGAATGCCCTTAATAACCTTTTTTTCCTTTCAATTTTTGTATTATGGAAATCTTTCCCTTAGTTGAAGGCAAAGAAGAAAATTAAGCAATGGAAATTTTGTTTAAATTTTTTTTTTCATTTGGCATGTACTGCCTTTTTTATTTTTCTGTAAATAGGGCATAGCTTTTCTGAGCCAATTCACTGCTGGGTAATAGCCTATGGTTTACCTACAAAGGCAAACTAGATAGCCATTAGCAATAAGTGACTCATCTATTATAAAACAGCCCCATTAAAAAGCCATCTCTGTCGACTCATGCAGTAGGATGATGAAACAATATTTTCAGTGAACTGGCTGAATTTTGCAACGTGGAGCCCACCCACACTGTCAGCTCAGCCTGACACTTTGTCTTTGTATTGGGCCCTTTCACAGCTACGATTTCCCAGTACAGAGCAGCCGGGGGGGCAAGTATTCTTCCCTTTGCTCTTTTGACTACTGAGATGACCAGCAGTTGCAGGTCTCTCAAAACCAAACAGAACAGCCGTGAGTTTCAGCCATGAACCTCCCAACCAGCCTGTGTTTTCATACGCTCCCTGCAGCTAGAGATGAGGTAGGCAGTAGGTGCCTGTAAGGAGTCCATATGTATGCAAGCCTGGAGGAGATGCTCTTTGCCACTCTGTAGGAGAGCAGCAGCCATGACTGTGGGCCAAATGTTCAGCTAGCAGGAGACCAACCAGCGTCGTTCAGGACTGAGCCTGAGATTTTATTGTCCAGCACAGAACAGACTGCACAGTATGTCCTGTCCTTTCAGAGGTATTTCAAAGTAATTGCTATGCTGAGCACTCCCAAAAATGTTTTAAGAATCTAAACCTGCTGATCTTCCTTAAGTAGACATATGTAGGATGAGTGACTGAAGGCTTTAGGATCCCACCACAAAGGTGTGATGGCAACTAGAGAAATACTTGCAGAAAGTTTTGAATGGAAGCAGTGCTGCTAAGACTGCCTCAGGATTTCAAAATCATTCAAATATGAACAGGAAGGGCAGACTTCAAACAGTTCCTTAAAGAAAAAAGGCTAAGCTCTGTGGCACTTACCATCACAGAGCACTTAGCATCACAATCATGAATTCAAATATGGTTTAACAGGTTACACTAGGACACAGACAGGGCAATTTTAATTTATCTTTTTTTCTGGCTATTGTTCTGAACTGCACTGTTAAATAGCAGACCACTTGCTTTTCAGTTCTGTCCTTATATTCTTTTCTATTTCGTTTCCCTCAAACCTTCATTCCCACCTCTGACTGACATCTCTTTCAACCAATTGGCTTAGTACTTTTTTGACATGGCCAGAAAAAGAATTTGCTGTGGCTGAAAAAGACTGTTCTGTGACATGGCTTGAATTAGCTGGCAGAGAGAGTCGATTAAGTGATAAGAACACAAAACTGGAACTTGAGAGAGTTTGATTTAAGTGCCTGGTCTCCCACAAATTTCCTACGTGGTCTTAAGCACATCACTTAATTCTCCTGTGTTTCGGTACCCTGCCTATGTAATGGGGACAATTTTCCTTTGATGCTCCCTGGGGTGATGTAGCAATACACATTCTAATGTTCCTTATACTGGGGTCATGGTGATCTCAGAAGTAAAACATTTTAAGCAATATCAGCAATGTGCTAGTCACACTTTATCTGAAATGGTTACTCTGCATTGTCTCAAGTGATTGTAACGAACCCTACATCTGAAAAAAGAAGGGAAGAAAACCTTTCTTGTTTTTCACTTTCTTTTTTGAGCTTTCTATGAATATGGTAGCTGTTTCAGAGGGGCTGTAGGAAAGAAATATTGAAAAATAGGAAAATACACTTTAGTATTCCTGCCAGGTTTTGTGCTGTGCTATCAGCTAAAGAAATTGCATCTGGTTTATTTTTTGTGAGGTTTTTTAGCATTTTAATGACTATACTGTGAAATTTTACATCTATTTTAAGTTATCTGTAGAACTATAAACTCCTTCTGCATCCTAGCATTTACCTATGGGAGTGAGAGGTAAAACCAGTTGCTTGATGGATTTCAGTATCTGGTATCTGCAGTATATAGGCTTATTAGTCCTTCCCACCTTATACTATCTGCAATGGAGTAGAGCTTTTAATGGTCTTAATATTACCAGTGGTTACCTGGGTTGGGAGCAGGAACAGGCTGTGGAAAACACAACCAGGTTGTTTTTTAAAGTGTTCATACTAGAAGCTTTGAGAGAGAATCTGAAAGTCTGTCCCCCATACTATTATGCTATATGTTTATAACAATTAAGCTTTTTGCTACTGTGTGACTCAGTGCAGTGACAGGATTAGTGGGGATTTAGTGATTTAGATATATTTAGTGATTTAGATTCTCAGGTTCACTGAGAAATTGCCCATCATAAGATGTTCACTGGAAATCTCACAAACAATGTGGGGATGCTGACATAAATGAAAAAATGAGCCAAATTAAGGTAGGGCTTCTGGTCCAAATGCAACCTAGAAATGCCCTAGTGCAGCCACCTCCAGAAGCACCTTTCTGTCATAGATATTAGCTGTGGAAACTGCCCTCAATTGCAGAAAGATTCAGGCATCGTGCCTGCTGGTTCTGCGTTTTCCTCCTTTTTATAAGTGAATTCCTTGTGGGCTTCTGTGCAGAATGTAGAGGTTATAGCTTTTGCCCATTTGCTTCCAAACACGTAACCAGGTGGTGGCAGAGACGAGTGATGCCATCATAATCTCTTACTGAAGTAGACACAGAATATGGTCACAGCAGGTAGCACCCATTTTTCAGTGCCATCGTTACATTTCTGTGCATCCATTTTTCAGACCAATGCATGTCCTATTCTTTTCAGTTTATGTTGGGAGTGCTAAGCACAGAGAAGCCACCATTTCATGCTGCCTATCTTTATGTCACATAGGAAAACCAGAAACAGACATTAGATGAATACCCCTGTCAGCCCCTATTAAAATTCATGGTTAGATCTTCATGGGCTAAGGTACTTATCTCAGCATATCTCACTGAGGTACTCCTTTCCAGCACGTGTCATGATTTACAAGGCACATGTGAGTAAATGGTAGAAAAACCCTTAGTAGGGGGAAGAGAAGGGTAGGTCATATAATTAGATGAAAATAGGTCATATGACTGTGATTTTCCATGTGATGAAATACTCGTTGCTGCCAATTTATTCAAACTGGTGAGGGAGAGAGGAGGAAGGGATATAACTGTATTGTCCTTTCTTCAGGCTATTTCTTGTTTCTCATTGTCTCTTGACCTCAAATATCTCATTCTACAAAGTCACAGATTCCTGCTGCTTCTGTTACTGTGAGAAGCATTGCTTTTTTAAAGTAAATTACTGATAGACTAGGTTTGAAATGTCACCAGGACTGCATATTATCATTAAGAGAACTTATTTGCTTCCTTTTGAGTTTTCCTCCTTAGGAAGAATTTTATTTAGGTGTACTGCAAATTTCAAGTGTAACTACATTTGAATTTCAAAATTGTCTTCAATCCAAGAAACGGCACATGCATGGTGTCTGTACTTGGCCCACTAGTTTAATGTGCATTGTAGTGCAGCCTTCTCTCAAATTATGCAAACTTGTTGGTAGAGATCAAGTTTTCTGTCTTTTTAAGGTAATACCTCAATATTTACAACAAAGTCTTCAAACACTGTAGTTAAATTAGTGCTAATCCATCACTTCAAGTTAATAGTTTCATAAGCAGAACCTGACGTGGAGGAGGCATTTTAACTAAGACCTGAATCCACTCATTGAGTAAAGAGGGCAAAAAGAATACTGAATAGCTTTCCAGTGACTGTATGAACAGGAGTCCTTGGCGACAACAGGGTATGCTAATGTAATTAAAGACAACATCATTATACATAGGTACCAAAAGCTGAAATCACAAAGTACAAGCAGCCTTAATTCTGGGATTTGAGGCATTGACTTTACAATCTTAATAAATACTGATCTTCACAGAAGCAGCAACAGAGCTGCACTACTTTAAAATATGCAGTTCCATCAAAATCAGAACACTTTGGGTATTAGGCTATTTTCTTCCAAATCATAATTATAGTGAAATGGGAACAAGCCTTTTGATAGTCCTACAACATCACATCCAGCTAGAGCTAAGCCAGAGATTTATATTCTCACAACTGCTCTTGTGCAGAAATTCTTGTGCAGATTTGTTATTGATCTTCTAATCTTGGGGGTATGCATTTTATTACTATTATAATTAGTGTTTAAAGCACGTGAGGTGTCAAACTAATTGGCAGTGAACAGGTCCTGGTATCATGAGGCCTCTGGATATGCTTCACTTCTGGTATTTGTCTACATCTCCATAAACCAGAGCCACTGAGTACACAGGCAGACCTTGCCCCCCTTTCTTCCACCTCCCAAGTACATTGTACTTACCGTCAGGGAATACCAGCATAAGAGCAGCCCCACTCCCCAAGCACTGCACTTCTGACCCATACTTTTATAGGACATGGCTGGGGTGTAAGGGTGCTTAATTTTGCTCCCACCATTGCAGTGCAGACCTATAGAGGAATTTAATTTCCAGTAGATTTGACACCCACCTAAAACTAGTATAATGCTTTGAGACACTCTTGACTTAAAAAAAAAAAAGTACTAAAAAAGCTAAAAAGATCCTACTGTTACAATTCCACACCAACATGAATTATTTCAAGCTATCTCATATTTTTTCAATTAAAGACATACTGAAAGAATTCCATAACTGGGTGCTATAACTTTTCTGTTTTTTCTATATCGTACTAGCCTGGTGTAAATTTTATCTCTTTGATTCTTGTAACACTGCAGTTCAGAAACTGGAAAGCAGCATGACACTGCCTAATTCTTTTTCATGATACTGACATCCTGATATTACTGGTTTTTCCCTTCCAGGTGGGTTAGCAAGAGAGGCTGGAAATCTATTTTAATAGCAGTTTTTAATTTTCCCGCAATTCATATTTTTTGTGCTGGCTGGGTAATTTAATTTGCTGTTGACCTAGTTCCAGTTATGAAAGATTAGACTGTTCATTATCACAGAAGTTTTATCTTTTGGCCCTTAAAATAATTACACTTTTAAAAATATATGCTGTAGATTACTAGCAAATGTTACAATATTTTGTTTATTGAGTTTCTCATTTCATACGAAAACATTTTGTTTGTACACAGCCTTGATGATGATTCTTTTTTAATTGTAAGCTGTAATTACCACCAGGAAGGGTGACGCTAGAATTTAGCCATGAACTAGTATTTGATCAGTATGGCACATGATGTTGTTGTCACAGATACCATGGCTTCATTGCATGAATGTTTCCCTCCAGCAATATTGAGGCTGAAGCATCCACTGTAATTAGAGGTTTGGAACCTATGTTGTGTAATTGGTTCTGCTACATTACAGAAGAGTGTCCCTTTCAAAAAGTGGAAGAAGATGGAAAAACAGGTTACCTGAGTGATTCTTGCTAGCTCTCTGCCTGCCCTGCCGTCCCCTCTAGGTGACTGATGCTTGCTTGCTCTCACTTTGGCAGTCCTGGGAGGAGCAATCAGTTCTCTCAAAGTTTCTTGGCAACTTGTCTGACTTCTAATAGGTTTTGGGGAAGATCAGTATCCAACTGTCCTTGGACAAGAGGTTGTAGCTGTGAGAGTGATGGCTATGGCTTTTTTGGTTCCACCTATGATGGGAATTTGCCCTGGTTCCATCAATGCTTGACTAATTTCCTGCACAGCTGAGCCAGCATAAACCTCTGGTGTAGGCAAGGAAAATGAAATTGTTATTAGTCATGAATTCCAGCAGACTTAAGGTAAGTTCAGCTTTTTTGGACTATGCTTGAGATTTGGATGCAGGTCCAAGGTACTGCAGCTTGGCCAGAAGTTTGGTGGAATCTTGGACAAATTCCCAAAATGCCTCCGGAAGGTTTCTAGGGTGGCAAGATCCACAGAGCAACATTCCTGGAGCTGCTCAGTGATTAATGATGAACTCTGTAATAACATGTTCACTCTAAATGTTGCTGCTGTTTTCCCTTCTAAGCATGTATTTAGAAACAGTCCATGGAGACCTTTGCGCCATCCACATCCATCAGAGTCCTTGGCTATTCTGTTTGGCTGCCGCAGGAAACTATGTGAATATGGGAGAAAGACAGCTGTATTTAATAGTGAAGCTCAGCCTGGGAGAAAGCAAAAGGGCCCAGGGGAACAGGAGGAAATAAAACTGAAAACATTGCAGCTATGGCCTGTGGATTTGAATGAGAGAGAAATTCCTCATGAGCCTTATTTGTAAGGGTCGTTTAGCGATATCCTTTTTGCAGTCCAGAGTCCTTAGCTGCTGCTAAGCGATTATACAATGTTAGTTGAGATTTCAGACATTTTATGCAATCGATTGCTTCTAGGAGAATGATAATCAGAGCTGAAGGCCTCCTCTGTGTGTTGTATTTCCAACTCTTCATGTTTTAGCCCAGGTCCAACAAAATTTTTCTAGTTTCGACAGATGGGTGTATATTCTTACTAGAGTCCAATTTTTTTAATATAAAATTTTCTGTCCTCTCTGGCCATGGAGGACCAAATATTTTAAGAAGATTGAAGAATCTGAAACGACAAGTTAAATATAAAAAGCCTCATATTCACTAGATGTGTTTGATTGTTTTTACTAGCTATTCATTGTATTTGAATATTTCAGGGTCAGTATTTATAGTCCATTAGAGTGAACACAGATATTACCTGTTTATATCCATAAAATAGTGTCAATATATTGAAAAGATTAAGAGGTTATTAAGATGTCTTGCATCAAACCCTAGCCACAAAGCCCTTGGGAGATCCTCCAAGTGTTATCTGAGGAAGATAAATGCCATGCATACAGGAGGACTTTTTAGTTATTTGCAAGTAAAAATTGTGCCCCCAATTTTTGAGATACTTGTGCAGAATCAAAATGAATTCTTGGTAATATGTTGCCACATCAAATGGAGGAGATGTCCTCTCCCTCCTTGTCCATCAGTAAAATGCAAGTAACTGTGTGAGGTCACGTGGTCCATGTTCTGCCTGCAAATGTGGCACTTTCAGGTGCCCCAGAGAAAATGCAAAGAGGAAGCAAATTAGAAAAGGACACAAGTGGAGGATGGAAACAGAGGAATGAGCTGTGGGTACAGTTTGATGGCTTCCAGGAAGTGGAGGAAGAAAGAGGGAAAAGCTAGACACAATCTTGTTTAAGCAAGAGGCCAGATATAACAGTGCCTTCTCATTGTGTTTAGTCTAGTTGTGTGTACATCTTCAGTCTTATATTTGGTAGAAATTCTTATTTTCACTTTCTTTCATTCCCCCTTCTCTGCTGGCCCTTCAAGAGAGAGAAAATGGGGCATGTGTGTGGGCTGATGATTTGAGACCAGAGAGTACTGAGAACTCACAAAAAGAAAGTTAACCATAGTCTCTGAGAATGCTGATAAGGAGTAAAGCACTGACACTTGGTTTTAAGCGGACACCTCACAACCAAACAAGCATCCAGACTTTTATTTCAAAACAAATGTTGACCTCTGTGCAGCAAGTACTTTCCAGACTGCTGCTTCAAAAATAGAACCTTTTACACAATTTGCCCTTCTTTGGATTTTTCCTATTCCCTCCTTACTTACATCAAAAGAAATAAGAACAGCTCTGCAGCCCTGCCCCTGAGGATGGATAATATTCTAAATAGGACAGAGCACATACGTGCAGTCCACACACTGATGTCAGCAAAATACATAAAGGGTAAATTGTCAAAAACCAGTGGCAGCACAAGCGAGCGGTGCCGCCTGCCGGCTTTCTGGCAGCTGGGCTCCATGCTCGGCACTGGAGACCGTGTCCCCAGGGACCATTATACAGGAGGAGGTGCTGCGCGAGCGAGGAGAGGTGTCTGGTATTCAGTGATGCAATCTGATGGTTGCAGCTGAAACAAAACTGCTTGAAGTAATGACATTCTTTGTTTCTGTCTGTGTATGTTACAAACCAGTCACGTAAAAATACAGGAAAGGATTGAAGTGTTAATAAGAGGAAAGTAAGCCCACATCACGTGGCTGTAATAGCTGATAACAACACAAGTCCGTTCCTCAGATCTAAGCAATGCTGAGTGATTTCTCTGCTCCAGATGATTTCAGTGCACAACCGTGTGATCGTCAATTTATCTCATTAATGCTCAGGAGTAAATTTCAGGATATTTGTAATGTTCTTTGAACCAGACATGCCGGTTTAGAATCTGTTTTTAACTGGTAATTCTGATGAGCATCTATGGTCTGGTTTTAGGTGACTTACATGCTTAAATCCTAATGAGTTATTTTAAAGCTAGAATGTCCTAGTTTCAGCTTCACCTGCTGGATCTTGTTACTTATTCCTATACAGAAGATTGGGCATTTTCCATAAAAAGTAAAATTCCAGTATTGTATAAAAAAATTAAAGGGCTAGAAGGCCAACCAAAGCTCTTAATATTTATCATGGCTATGGAAGCATTATAAGACATAAGAGAAATTAGAAATAACCTTTCTTCTGCAGGGGCAGGTATTGCTGTTAGGTGTATAATGAAATGTAAGCGCACTCTTCTCCAGGCCCATTAAAGAGCCTCTAGTAGTGCTACATCAGCACTTACTTTGTTTGTGATGTGTCATTTTTTAACCGGTCCCTGGCATGCTGCCATTATCTTGGTTTTATGCCTCTCTTGTGTTTTCTTAGTTGCAGGCCAGATGGTTTCAGCATTTTATGCTTCTTCTTATATGGAATCTGACCATGGTGCTCCAAATTGCTTGTAAGGTACCTTTCATTCCACATGCTATATTTCTTGCTAGGTATTGCAGTGCATTCAGCGTTGGTCACTTCACCTAAAAAACAAACCTAGAAACTTTTACACATTATAAGCAGCGTGTAGAGCTCGTGACTGAGCACAGATGTCAATGGGCCTACTGTTCTCCTTGGAAGTCTCAATTACTGTTGGGTTTTTAGGATAGGATAGAGCAACTGCTCTGAAAAGTGCATCAAATGATGAACTAGGCTGGGACATGGAGATAAAGCAGTGGTTTCTACTATCAGAGCCTTTGGGTGCTTCCTCTCCTGCCGAGATCTTTTGTGAAAACAAGTGAGCAAACCTCCTGTTGGTGAGCATATAACGAGCCTGATGTGGTGGGCAGGGAAATATTGCTGCTCAGTAATGTCAAATGCAAGAGCTCCAGTTCTTTGTTCTCTTCCTCATTTAGGTAAATTAACTTCCTCTAGAGCTTTCACTCCTCCTTGGCTGATGGGATAACAACCTCTCACTCTGCTCTGATTAACTTTATGGATGCTGTCATGCCCACTCCTAAATGTGTACCTGAATTTGAGAACTCTGGAAATGAAGTTCAGGCAAGGCAGTGTGAGGATAGGAACTGTGAGGGAAATACTTCTCTGCTGTACCCAGAAGGGGATAGGACTGTAAAAAGGTTGTTAGTGGCAATATCTAGGACACAGGAATATTTTTGGTGGCACAGGAATATTGAAAAAGGATGAATATCACAGAATCACAGAATGGCTGGAAGAGACCTCTGGAGATCATCTAGTTCAACCCCCCTGCCAGAGCAGTCCACCTAGAGCAGGTTGCACAGGGTAGCGTCCAAGTGGGTTTTGAATGTCTCCAGAGACGGAGACTCCACCACCACTCTGGGCAGCCTGTTTCAGTGCTCTGCCACCCTCAAAATAAAGTTCCTCCTTATGTTTAGATGGAACTTTCTGTGTTCAAGTTTGTGCCCATTACCACCGAAAAAAGACTGGCCCCATCCTCCTGACACCCATCCTTTAAGTATTTATAGGCATTGACCATATCCCCCCCCAGTCTTCTCTTCTCCAGACTAAAAAGACACAGAGCACTGGAATAGGCTGCCCAGAGAGGTGGTGGAGTCTCCTTCTCTGGAGACATTCAAAACCTGCCTGGACAAGTTCCTGTGCAACGTGCTCTAGGTGGACCTGCTTTGGTAGGGGGGGTTGGACTAGATGATCTCCAGAGGTACCTTCCAACCCCATGTGATTCTGTGATTCTGTAACCCCAAATCCTGTCACTTAAATGAATTGCACAGTCTCCTTTTTGGGTTACAGTGGCCATGTTTTAGAGTTCATATATCATGAAGAAAATTGAGCAGTCTGAATTTTTGAAAAAGTTAGTGATTCACCCATTTGCTTATTCCATAAGATAGCAAGTGAACTGATCTATATGCCAGCCTTACTTCTTAGTTGTTTTGCATTCATGATGGCAAAAGCCCTCTACCACACTCCCTTCTGTGTTTTAGAAAATATTTCTGTTACCTGCAGTAGGAAGTTATACAAGCCTGCTGCTTTTGTTTCGCAAGTGCTTTGAAAACAGTCTAGTTTTAATTTGTCTCTACCACCATTATAACTGCCTTTATTCTTTTTTACTTTTCTGGAAACTTCTGAAAAGAACTTAGCTTTGTGATGGAGAATTGATGTGAACTGTTACAGGACAGGTACAAAGATCCTTTGCCTGTTTATTTGTTTTAAAAGTATTTGGGTTTGAATTTAGCTATTCAATCGATAGGTATTTGGTGGCTGGCAGTGATCTTTGAGTGTAGAAACCCAACGCAACTCGCTAGAGGGAGCTCAGACACAGTTTCTGAGCCGAGCAAGGCGCTACTATACCTCACCCTGTTACTTGCCCTGTGTTTTGTCGGTAAATCTCTCTTGTCGATTAACTTACAGTTTCTGTGTGGGCAACTACATAGCCTGCATTATGAAAAGTACGCGGAGCTTTCAATTGCAGATAATTTGCAAATCAATACTGAACTGGGCCAGGGAGGTCTCAAACTTTAATTTGTTTGTCAGCATTGGTAGATATTACCAGAATACTTTTTTCCAGACGACAAAAATGGGTCAGAAGAGATTTGTTTCCCCTCCTCCCTGCCTCTTCCCTCCTAGTGCATTCCTTCCCCTTCATTAGATCCATTAGAGCTACGTAGTGACATCCTTCTGCTGCACATCCTGCTTCTACAAACCAGTATATCTAGCTCAGATGCTCTACTTTCCTGAGTATCACACCTCACACAGACACACCTTTCAACTCTTCCCATCTACTGCGTACACCCGACCCAACCCACTTTGGGTAAAGCACATTAGGTTTCAACAATACCCTGGGCTTTATCTCATTCTTTCCCCTTATCTTTCCTTGCTCCACCATCCTGAGCTGCAAGCTCAGGTTTAGGTACCACCTGGGTTGCTGCTGGAGGCATTTTGAGAGGAGCAGCTGAATGCAGAATGTACAGCAGTGAAGTTCTGTTGACTGGCTGCAACTGCTGTTGTGAAAGTGTTTATCTAATTTTTAGGAAGTGATTAATGAGTAAAGACCTTTATAAATGTGCTTCCCTTGTGGTCAGGTAGTTATCTGCCATCAGGCAGTCCTCCCCCCATCACACACATGCTGTTCACGTGGAGTTATTTGCTCTTGTTCAGACAAGAGTCAGCACACGGCAGATTTGGAATCCACTACTGCTGCCACATAAGCTGATTTTTTTCTTCAAAAAATACTTGTAAAAAAGTTTATGTGCCACACCTTGGGAGCCTTTTTGCTGGAGAACACTAAAATACCAGTATGAGTTAGAAAAATCACCCAAATCACCTAGGACAGTCTTAGGCTTTCTGCTAAAGAGGAGGTGCTACAGGAGGAGGTCAGAGAAGAACAGTTGAAGGCTTTTCACCCTTATCACCCTACACATATTCAGTGACACAGTGAAAATGCTTAATATAGTCAACTAATCACTTCATATGAATTGAGCAAGCTTTGGTAGGTGACAAATAAGATGGTGTTACTAAAGCAAATCCTTAAATAACTGATTCTCAGTCCAGGTTAGACACCTTGGTGCTATCCCAGAAATTCCGAACATTGTGAGAGAATTGTCTTTGTGTTGGCTCTGTCCTGACACAAACCAACGCAGGGTTCTCTAGACAGGCCTTGCAAAGAGTCCTCCGGGGTGTTGGAGCTATGTCAAAGAACATGGCAAAATGTGCTGCGCTGGAGATATTCCCCACTTTGTAGGACCATTTAGTTTTTTAGTATTCCTCAAAGTTCAGTTACTGGCCCTGTATGCTACTGAGCGGCCAGCTCTATAAAATGAGGGGAATTTGCTGTCTCTGCATTACATTCTGTGTTTTTGTTCTTTCCATCCTCACAGTAAATGCTACATGTGCTGACTGCTCAGCTCTAAACTTAGTCCTGAGGCAAGACAGTGGTCTGAAAGCTGAACTTCTGCTTTCTACAGAATGAACAAAAGGATATAGTTGATCATTCTTGTGGTAATTCTCAGAAAGCCTCCTTGATGAGATGTATTTGTCAGCAGCACATTTTGGAAAATGTGTCCAATTCCACCATTACAGACACTAGAAATCTGTTAGGATCTTTCCTATGAGGAAGATGGAAGACATCTTGCCTTTGTCCATACTACAGACAGATCTAAATTAAATTGCAGATATCCTGTAAGAAGCTCAGTTACGGGCTATTGAATAGTAGCTACATGGGAGACATAGAAGGAGCAGCAGCTTGGAAGTATTGCTTGTCACCCATATTTCAGCATAGAAATACCTCTGCAGGGTATGGTGGCTGAGAGCACAGGACATTTGGCATCCTGCTCTCACCCCCAAAACTCTGAAGCAATTGTCCTGCACAAAACATCCACAAAGCAAGAGCAGCACATAAAACTAAATGGTGTGCTCTCTTTTACCACTTTCTTTCAAGGAAGCAAGAGGGAGAAAAGCTCCACCACTGCACCATTTCTTCTTCCCTTATCAGGAATTCCCTTCCCTTCAGTCTCTGACAGTTCACGAGGATGTAGCATTAGGGAGAAAGGCTGGCTCCAAGGGAAGTTATGATGGCACGAAGGTTTTAAAACTGCTATAGGGTCAGAAGGAATATCTATGTGCTCTGCTTGCAGAATGTGTGTGGGGGGGTGTGTTGCACTGAGTTGCTATAGTTTCTGGGATGAAAATCAGAGTTCTGTGAAGGACCATCCTTCCTAACCCTTACTGTAAAGAAAACGTGCACCGGATAGATAGCTTCATGCAGGAGCTGTCCAAGATAGTACTGGGAAAAAGAAAAGTCTTTGGAGGTCAAAAGATGCAATATATTATCAAATCAAAGAGCAATACAAGGGTTTTGAGAACAGTAATACCTGTGTACTTAAACTGTGATTTATAAATGTGACAAAAATGAGTGGTCGTGGTTTTGCAAATGTATAAAACTAGACAATCTGGGAGTCCTTCTTTGCTTGTGAACAGACAGTATACAACCTGGAAGAAGAGAAGTACTTGTGGATACTTTGCATGAAAACTGATAGAATATTCAAATGTACTGAACAGAGACATCTGGGTGTGGAGCCAGGCCTTGGCTGGCCCCCAATAAGTTCTATAGGCAACTAAAGTCAGTAGAGTACAGAGAACAGCATCGAGGAACTATGTATTTTTGCCCGAAAGCAGTTTTGGCTAATTAAAGCATATAGATATTTTCCCTTTATAATGACCTTGCTTAAATAAGATACAAGGAATATTTTAAGAACTATTAGCCTCTGTTGTTATATTCACAACATAATTGAGGGAAAGGTGGCTAGAAAATTTTACAATTCAGTCTAGTACTGAAGACTGCAGACGGTTAAGAACAGGCAATTTATCTAGCCATCTGCTTGCTCTTCCTGCATCGTACAGCTTCCTCACAGTTAACATACTGGTGCTTTGTCCCACCTACTTACACACTCAGTTTCACATGTCCTGTCCATTGGCAATCACCAAATCACTGGTCTCATCCTCCTATCAACACCTCCCTTGCTGTGAGGAATGGGTTGTGCTGGTCAAATCACTGTGTCAGCCATGTTTGCTCAGGAGCGCACCTCTTTTTGTATTCCAAGTCCTTCACTCTCCATCCCTAGAAGCCACATCCTCAGATATTTGCAATGTGTTATCATGCCTCTGTAGCTATTTTTACTTTAATGATATATACCTTGAACTTTGGACTTTTCCTGGAAGGTGTCTCCATACCTACTCCTCAATAATTCATTATTTCCTGAATTATTTTCTTGGAACTGTCTGCAATTTGTCAGTCTATTTATTGTAGTGAAGTGGCTGAACCGGAATGCAGTGTTTTAAATGAGATTTTTCAAATGGAAACAGATTTTTATTTCCTTCTATGCAATGTGAAGCTTCTACATTGCTAACATCTCCCACATTTGCCAGCCGCTGGGCAAAACATTTATCCCAGTTTCCTTTAGCATAGCTGTATTCTGGGTTTTAACTTCTCTAGTACAGATTAGTTTGTATTTTCGGAATCCGTTCCCTTTTAAATTCTTAGCTGTCTTTAAATTATTTCTCTGCAACTATCGAAAAAATTTCAAATCTCTAATTGTTGTCATCAAAATGACTACTGAGCTGTGAGGTAAGGCAGAGCCCTGCAGTACCCAGCCTGAGCACTCTGGCATTTAACTCTCTATGTCTTAATTTACTGTGCGGCCACTTTTGCTATAGAGTGTTCTAATGCAACATTAGTATTATCGAGTGTCATCAGAAAAATGTGCTCTTCCACTACACTTTATTGTTTCCTCCATCTACTGAAAAAACGGTACATTTATCAGTCTTTTCATACCTGTGTTTCAATTTCAGTGTGAGAAATTACAATTGCAGTAAATATTGATTGAATAGCCTGAACTCCAGTGCCAATCAAAAGCTTTGACCTCTGCCATACTTCTATTGGTCAATGGTGCCTTCATTTCTTCTTTTATGAGTTCGTTTACAGTTGTGTACGAATGGGAATGTGTATACTGCTTATTAAAAAATAAAAGGGTAGGATGGATCTGCAGGTGTCACAGGCTTCCATCTGTTGTTTTGTAATCTCTCAATTTAGAAAGAAGTAAAATAGGTGGAATTAACTTTATTTATTATTTTTATTTGGCTTAATATATATTTGGTTGAATATATATATATGTATACAATATACATATTATATATGTGTATGTATACACATTTTAAGATGGTCCTGCATTTGGGTCACAACCACCCCATGCCACACTACAGGCTTGGTAAGAGTGGCTGCAAAGCTACCTGGTGGAAAAGGGCCTGGGGGTATTGGTCAACAGCCAGCTGAATATGAGCCAGCAGCGTGCCCAGGTGGCCAAGGTGGCCAACAGCATCCTGGCTTGTTTCAGAAATAGTGTGGCCAGCAGGACTTGTGAAGTGATTGCCCCCCTGTACTTGGCACTGGTGGGGACCCACCTGGAGTACTGTGTTCAGTTTTAGGCCCCTCCCTGGCAGAAAGACACAGAGGTGCTGGAACGTGTCCAAAGAAGAGCAATGAAGCTGGTGAGGTATCTGGAGCACATGTTTTATGAGAAGCAGCTGAGGGAAATTGGGTTGTTTAGCATGGAGAAAAGGAGGCTGAGGGAGACCTTGTTGCTCTGTACAACTACCTGAAAGGAGGTTGTAGAGAGGTGGGGGTTGGTTTCTTCTCCTAAGTATCAAGCAATAGCACAAGAGTTTTGCCTCAAGTTTTGCCAGGGGAGGTTTAGATTGGATATTAGGAAAAATTTCTTCACCAAAAGGTTTATCAAGCATTGGAACAGGCTGCCCAGGGAAGTGGTTGAGGCAGCATCCCTGGAGGTATTTAAAAGATGTGTAGACATGGCACTTCAAGACATGGTTTAGTGGCGGACTTGGCAGTGTTACGTTAATGGTGGGACTTGATGATCTTAAGGGTCTTTGCCAACCTAAATGATTCTATGCTTCTATGATTTTAGTATTTTTTTTTCAAAAAGGTTAGGTGATATTTTAATTTAAAAATGAAGTAACAATAAAATAAATAAAGCATTACTGAAGTGACACATGTGGCAAGCAACTCTATTGGATTCTCTGCAGTTTGTAATTTCAAGCTCCTCTTTTTTGTCCCAGTCTAAATGGTTTGGTTTATTACAAATTCTTAAGTTCTGTATGAGATGGCTCTTTGGAGCCTATTGCTTCTTGATTATAAAGCAATATTCTGCATAAATTAAGGATACAATACTGGCAATAAGAACTGTGGGCTTTGTTCCAGAAGCATTTGTTCTCACGGTCTTCAGTACTGAGTAACTGTAGCAGGTATATAGATGCCTGCCCTTTTATTTTAATCTCTTATATACTCACCCACATAATTCTTCATACCCTGCAGCGAATTACCCATGCATTGTTAATCAACCTTATTTCCCAACACCTCTGCCTACTCTTATGCTCTATTTTTCCTGTGTTCTGTAGTAACTTTTGCAATGACGCAAACCAGTGATTTTATTTCATCCTTTGGAGTACAAGACAATTATCATGCTGTGTTTAAAAAAAAAAAAGTCTCCATACAGCATTGTGCAATTGACATGATATTTCACTCTTTCTGCTACCTCATTATTATTTTAATTAAAAAGTAGTCATGGAACAACATCTACATTTCCACTCTAATAAACAAAAAGTACCCTAAAGTTATAAATGAGTATAAAAAAATTTACCACAAAGATTGGTGTCCAAGAAATATATAAATATTGATAGCAAGGATTTTATGAGAATGCCTACTGCATGAAATGAAGGGACATACAAGTGCTCTTATAAATGTTTATACAGATTCCTCAGATCCTGCCAGAGGCTCTAGGTGCTACAGAAGAAGCTAGCAAAGGGAGGCACGCCTCTTTTTATTTAAGGAATTTGAAAAGATAGGGCTTGTGTGTGTGTGTGCGCACACAGATGTGCTTGTGCGCTTCTCTGCACCAAAGAAATTGGCAGGAACCTCTTGTAATTGAAGTTATTTTAGAATGAGGCAGTCTGCCTAAATGAGGCTTTAAATGAAGTACTGAAATATCTAAGTATCTGTATGCAGATACACATGGAAAAAAAATAAGCACCTTCAAATCTGAAAAACAAGATTTTAAAAGAAACAGCAATATCTTTTTTCGTGAGCTTCTAAAGCTGATTCAGGTGGGAACCTCCATTGCAGAACTGCACTTGGCAGCAGATCTGGCATTTTCCTGTCTTCCTATTGGACGAGGAAAAACTGTAAATCATCCTACTGCTTTCCCACGGAATAATTTTTGCAATCTTGCGTTGGCGACACTAACTAGGGAGACAGGTTAACCTTTGCTTTTAGTCAAGACTACTGTAAGCCTTCCACTTAAAATCAGAGCCTTGACATTGCCTTGATTGCTATTTTGAAACTTACCTGTCTACTTGTTAGTTTCACAGGCAGGAATGTAAACTGGTTTAGAGACTTGGCTTTTTGTTCTTTTTTAGCTCAGTGAGCTGGAGTGAAAACTCTTCTGCTTGCCAACCACAGGTCCCTCTCTCAAGAAACGAGTTGGAGCTACCGTAATGATATTTTATGTAAGCAAAAAAAACCAAACAGGTTTGCCTCGTGTTTTGATGTCCCTCTAGTTGGTTTTCAGGTGTCCCGGTGTCCCTCTGCAGCTATGAAAGCTTGATTTCTTGCTTGTGTAAGCTGCATTTTACATGAATTATCTTGCTCCAGCAGGGGTGTTTTAAAGAAATACAGCTGACATTTAAAAGTAGATGAAATCTTGAGAGTTGTGGATTGATAAACAGGGTAAATATACCCAATTTGGTGTAAAGTTTCAGTCACTGAGAGTAGACAGGGTTCTGAGCACTGCAAACAAGCTTGTCTTGCCACGCCACTGCCTAAAACACAGTGCAGGTCTTATCAAATATATATGGCCCAAGGAAGCTTGTGCAGTTTCAATCCTTTACAAACGGTTGAGTCAGAGTCATAGCTTTATAAATTGCCTTGTTTTCTGGGAGTGACAAGGAATGGATGTGAAAAGGGGATAACATGGAAGTGGGAGAGAAGACAAGAGAAGGGGCAAGCTTCTGGAGCAAAGGGATAAAGAAAGCAGGCTAAGGATCGCAGCCAGCCCTGCAAGCTATGTCGAAATCCCTCTGTAATTTGCAGGGTCCTTACAGTCTCCTGTCACTAAACAATTTTAAACATTAATGCAAAGTCTGAAGAAATAACGATTTTTGTTAACTTCAAACTAGGGGAAAAATATCTATTGCTAATTGTTGCAATATTTTTTCAAAGGTTTGGCAAAGGAGAAGAGATAGTGGAAGACCAAAGACAGTAGCCTCAGAAAAAAACAAACTTTACTTTTACAACTGGTGGCAGAAGAGAAAAATTGAGGGCAGGAGGAAAGTAGCTTAGAGGAGTTCAACAGTATTATGAGCACAACTGGAAAGGTAGTAAGAGACCAGCTTGATTAATGAGATGTTCAGTGACCTCAAGCACAAGAAACTGGTTTTGCAGGGTTGCTCTGAAAATCAGATCAACAAAATGATCTGGATTAAAAAAGAGCACAAAAAACGCCTTTGTCCTTCCCTCCCCCACTCTTTGTTTTTTGTTACACTGAGTTGTTTCACTGATACAGCAGATAGTGTAGGCCTACAAACAACTGCATCAGCACTACTCAAGGAGTTGATGCCGATGCTTAGAGGTGAGGATCTTCTGCTGCCTCAGAGATGAGATGTTTAGAATATTCAGAGAGGACATTACTCTTCAGTACAAATCTGAGATGGGAAAAGACTGGCTAGGCAGCAGTGATTTCAAAAAGCCTCTAAAGTGAACAGATTATGAGCTGCAGGTGCATCTACAATGTGACATTTGCCAAAAAAAAAAAAAAAGGCAACTGTTTGGGCCATGTAAACACAGGGATAAATTCTGGCACATCACATAACCTTCTCAATTGATTTAGCACTGACAATGTGAATGCAGGGCTTAGTAGGGGACACTAGATTTCAAGAAAAATGCAAACTAGCCGGAGAGACATCATAGGAGAACAGGAAATATGTATGTATGAAGTGGCCTGTGAGGAAAGACCAAAAAAAATGAGTGCTTTTAAATCTAGGGAAGACTGAGGAGATGCATGGACCTTTCCAGCTTTGCAGCACCTTTTTTATATACTCTTCAGGGATTAAATCTTTTACCAATGTGCTCTAGAAACAGAAGAAATAGTACGGGGCTGAAACTACAGAACGTGGAGATCTAGCTTCTTGTCTCCAGCCATATGTATAACAAAGTGCAGGAGGAGATTGCCTGGGGAAGAGTGTGAAAGTGTTTATGACTAGTGGTTTTAAAACAGGTTAGACAGGCATCAGTCAGGAATGGTTTAGATATGGCAGATGCTCCCTGGGAGCAAAGGCCAGCGAGCAAGATTCACAAGGTTCCTTCCCGTGTGACTTGCTGTGAAGCTCTGGAATCCAGGTGAGAAGCCTGGCCATGAAAAACACAGAAACTATGACCATACCTTACTGCACTGCAAAGTTGCGAATGCTCCTTACCTCATGGCTTTGCAGGGTCACTGCTTCTCCTCACCACAAGGGTAACTTCCAATTTTGTGTTGTTCTGCTCTTCTTGTTGAGTGAAACATAAATATTTGCTGTAGTTGGGGGGGAAATAGAGTATTTCATTTTACTTCTAGTTAATTAAGGTTTTCTTTTTGATTGGTAACAGTCCACACTTCATCTGTATTACCTGTGCTGAAATGCTTATGACAATAGCTCACAGTAACGAGTTCTGCTCATCAGGAGAGATGATGTCTGCCATGGGACCAGTAATGATGGCATCTCTCTACAAACGTTGTTGCTTAAACTGCTGGGCTCCAAAACCTCCTGGCCGTATCTCAGTACATTTTTATTTGTTCACGGTATGTTAAAAATCCCCGAAGAGAGTGCACTTCTTCCTCTTTCCCAGCTGCTGGAACGCGAGCAAAGGGTGTTTCTCCCCGGCAGGGGCCGAGGGCTGAGCCGCGCTGCGGCTGAGGTGATCCGGCAGGGTCTGAGGGCCCGCCTGGGGAGCGGGGCCGGGCTGTGGCACCGACGAGGCCCGGCAGGCCCAGAGCCCCGCGCGCTGCCGGGCACCGCGAGCCCTCCAACCGCCACAACGGCTGTAACGACAGCCCCGCGAGCCGGACTCGCGCACGGCCCGCGCCGGCGAAGGGCGGGGCCTGGGCGGGGCCGAGTGGTATCGGCCGCTGCCTGGCGCTGACCGGCAGTGCGGCGGCTCCTCTCTCCATGGCGGCAGGCGGCGACGGAGGGGCCTGTGCGCCCCAGCGGCCCTACGAGCTGGTCGTGTTCGGGGCCTCGGGCTTCACCGGCCAGTTCGTGGTGGAGGAGGTGGCGCGGGCGGCCGCCGGCGGGGACCTGCGCGGCGGCCTGCGCTGGGCCGTGGCCGGGCGGAGCCGGGAGAAGCTGCGGGCGGTGCTGGAGCGGGCAGCCGAGAGGCTGGGTACGGGCCGCGGCCGGGGTGTGTGTGGCGCAGCGCACTGGTGCGGGGACGAGGAGGGCCCCGTGCCGCGGCCCCGTCCGTTGGGAGCCGCCCGCTGGCGCGCGGGACGGGACGAGACGGGGGGCGAAGCGGGGAGAGCCCCGCGATGGTGGGGCCGCGCCGGGGAGGCGGCGGCTCGGCCTGGGGAGAGAAGGGAGGCGGCGGGCAGAGGTCGGTGACGGCGGTCTCCGGTGCGCAGGGAAAGCGGCGCTCGGGGCGGAGGTCGGCCTGCTGCTGTGCGATGTGAGCGACGCGACCTCGCTGGCCGCCATGGCGAGGCAGACCCGGCTGGTGCTCAACTGCGTGGGCCCGGTGAGTGCGGGGGTGCGGGCGGTGCTCCCGCGGCCTCCAGCGGGCGCGGCTCCCGGCAGAGCCTGGGGCCGCCGCCGCTCCTGGGCTGCATGCGGCTGGGCTCTCCGCTCCGCGGGCGGGAGAGCTGGGGCAGCCACCGGGAAACCTGCCGCTGGGCTGCGGAGTGTCAGGAGCCGTCCGGGTGAAATGCGGCTTTTTGGAAGAGAACCACAAGTGCCTCCGCGTGCTGTAATCGCCTGAAGGTTTCCCACCCCGATTTCTGCTGCTGCAGTTCGCAGACAGTTCTCGCTGAAATACAGCGGGGTTTGTTTTCAGTCTTTCCCAGGCAGCCAAAGAAACTGCTTGTAAAGTGGGGAGGCGTTTTGGGTTGGGCTGGAACGTTTGAAGCGGTGCCGGGGTGTAAAACAGAGCTGGAAAGAAGCCCGTGGGCCTGCTGGTTTAGGTTCTTGGGCCCTTTAAAACTATCAGCTGTGCTATTTCCAGTGCATTCAGAGGGGATCAAAGTACAAGAGCTGGAAGTAAGGTCTTTGAAATTCAGAGTATTTAAGTAGGGAATATGCTGATAAAATGAGTGCAAAAAGCATAACTCCAAGATTGGATCTATGAAATTGGCCTGGGTGATCTTATCTTATGAGAGAAATATAGTGGAGTTATCTGTGGAGCAAACTCCATTATGAGCATGAAGTTTGTTACGCTGTGCCTTCTCTCCACCCCACCCCCCAAGAGACTACAGGTGCTATTGCATTTTTGTCCCACTTAGCAAAATCGGTAGCCTCTGAGTGTTACTTGTAGATGTGTATGTTAGAAAAAGCACGTTAGGCGAGTTGTGGTGTGCAGGGATTATTTTGTTATGTGTGGTGTTTTTTCCTTTGATAGTATAGGTTCTTTGGAGAGCCTGTGGTGGAGGCTTGTGTTGAAAATGGTGCAAGCTGCATTGACATCAGTGGAGAACCCCAGGTATGTGACCATAGAAAAATGCTACCTTATATCAAGGATCTGTTGATACAAGGAGTATCAGATACAAGGAGTATCTGTTCAGTGTGTTTCATGTTTCTGCTAATGGTTTTGAACATGAAGGCAAATTCTGCCTCCTGATCTACAACTTCAAGGTGCATTAATTTTTTTTAAAGTACAGTAATGTGTTTTAGTTGTATACTTTTCTTACTTTTACACAAAAGCCTCTCAGATTCTCTCTGGAAATCCCCAACTTCTGAATTCTGCTTCAAGTCTCAGTTGTGATTCTATGTAAGAATTTTGTTTGTGTAGATCACAGATCACATTTCTTTGCATTGCTGTGATGCTTTCATACCTTAAAGCAGGAGTAATATGTATCTGTCTTAAAGATGCTTGTCAGAGGCTTGAACTATGCTGGGTGCTATGATACAACAGTAAAGTGCTGATGGTTAATCTTGGGTATGGCCAAATTTGGAATTCTGCTTAAAATATTTGTTCTGTCTGTGTTTTAGTTTCTGGAAGGAATGTACCTGAAATACAATGAAAAAGCTGCAGAAAAGGGAGTGTATGTCATTGGAAGCTGTGGCTTTGACTCGATACCAGCGGATATGGGAGTACTGTACACCAGAGACAAGTTGAAAGGTGACTAAAATAAGTGTGACCTTATGCTGAAAAACAAATGCAGATGATGCTTTCATATAGCTTCCTTAAGCAGTAGTGCTTATGTGGAGACTTTCAGTCTCTCTTTTTGCCTGCCTTTACGAGCTGACTGGTTTCAACGAACACTGGTAGATAAAAAATTTAGAAGTAAATCTTACTCCCATTAGATTGGAGAAAACTGGTCATTAGGTGGAGGAGGTACTCAAGGAGAAGTTGCTCACAGAGTGAACAGAAGCTTCAGTTGTCAGCAGCAGGCTGTTCAGCCAGCGCGTGGACATCTCTGGGCAAACCTCAGCGCGCTGTCTCTTGTGAGAATCTTGTAGGGAAGAGACAGTGGAGATAAGAAGGCTGAGGGAAAGGCACCACAAATTAGTGATCGTCAGATTTCATAAGTTTTCCTTTTCTACCACAAGTATTGAGAAGCTGTTAACTGAGTGTATGAGACAGTGCCACACAGTGCCTCTTTCTTTAAGAGCAGCTAGACCGTAACTGAAGAAGGATAAATACATTTGAGAAAAGATGTGAGATTGTTTAATTCTATGCAAATAGTACTTGGTCCTTAATCTCAAATGAGGATACTCTCTTCATCAGACCTGACTTTCAGTTGCAAGGGCTGGTAAGACTATCCAAATGTTTTGCTTTTATGGACTGTTAAAACTGCTATTAAGTGGGATTGCTTACTGGATCTGCCTGGAGGGAGAGGAGAGGCATGGAAATGAGTATCTGTTGTTCATGGGATTATACTTTGATGTCTGATACTTGTTTTGAATAAAGATGTCTTTTATCTCTTCCTATTTTGACTTTATGGTATTATCACCTGGCTATTCAGTTGCTTGCCCACACAAGTGGAGTTTTACAATGTCAGAAGGAACTGAGCAAAGCAAAACAAAGCAGAATTTAGAGGAGTTGTTTTGTTTTGCTGTCCATCACAACTACACGTTCTTTGCAAAAGACAGGCTATGCTAAAATTAAGTGTTTTAGGATTTCTTACATGTTATGTGTTTCCTTTTTTTTTTTTTTTGATTTGGGTTTTTTTGTAGCTAAGGTCTACCAAAATCTGTCAGTCCCTCTTGGTTTTCACAGCCTTTGTCATCTTTTCTTTTGAAACTGGAAGAAAAACTAAATACCGCTCTGAATGGTTTTTTTGGTTTTTTTTCATTTATTATTTACATCATCTCATTAACTAGATAAGGCAAATGAAAAACTTAATGAGTAAAGATAGTGTTAGTGACCCTTATTGAAGTACTTCACATAAGAAATTTGATACTTGCTGACTAAAACAGCTATGGAACTTAATCTTAGTTTATTTTACTTTGAGCTAAAGATGTGACTCTGCCTTTTCAACTAATTTTATCAGTGGCCTGCTATTGGAGTCTGCCAGAGTATACTCTGGCTTTGTGAACTAATAACTGCATATGCCAAGTGATGTTTTCTCCTCCCTTAAAGGTACCTTAACTGGTGTCGAAAGTTTCCTGACAGTGAAATCTGGGCCTGAGGTTAGTTGGTTTATACCTTCTTGGAAACTCAAGAGATATTTGTGATGACATCGCTGTAGCCCACTAGAATAACTGTCATTACTTTAATTCAGACGAAAGAACAAGGTGGCAGTTCACTGATGATGAGCCTTAAGAACTTTAGGAGCTAATAAAAGTATCCCAAGCAAACACCCTTTTGTAAGGTTCATTTGCATAGAGTATCTACCTAAAGTTTGTTGTGTTAAGCTGTTTGAAGAACTACGTGGTTCTTGCAGAGATGTGGGAAAGATTCATATACAAGTAAGCTATAACAGATACACAGTGTATTGCCCGTAATCCTAGTGGATTGCTGTTGGCTGTTTGGGGATTTTTTTTGTTTTGCATGGGGTGGGTTGAGGTGTGTTTCAGTATACTTTAATGCATGAAATCATAATACATATATGTAATAATTATAATAATGTGTAATATATGTAATAATTCTAAGGTTGTTATTAAAATAATACCTGAAACTGAATTAATTACTGTTTCATGGTATGTCACCAGGGTGTTTGTGTACATGATGGGACCTGGAAGTCAGCTGTTTATGGCCTTGCGGATCAAGACAACCTGAGGAAGCTTCGAAAAAAGATAGGATATGCCCCTGTTCCAGTAGTTGGTGCAAAACTTAAAAGAAGGTATAAGAAGTGTAAGATGTGAAATGTGCTGATGTCTGACAGTTCCATGTTAAGATACTCTTAAATACTAAAAAGATGCATTTAGGACTTTAGTATCATACAAACAAGCAGATGCTCGTCTAGTAGAACTGAAGATAAGTTCAGTTTTACTGATTCATTACTATTTTAATGAAAATGAGAATACGTCCAGCATTTACTGGGTCTCAAAATGAACTTGTTCTAGGAGACCCTTAGTGATGTGGCAAACTTTTGAGTTTCATTTCAGAAGTGATCAGTAGAAGGGAAAAAAGAAATGTGAAGAGGATATTATTTTGATTATCAAATTCATTCTTGCTATAGCGCATGGAATTTTGAGTTGAGCAGGGATAAATTTGGAATGGGCTGCTTTCAGTGAAAAGAGATAATGTAAAAGTGCTTGAGAAAAGGCCAGTATTGGTAGGGCTGTTATGATCAGGTTTTTTCGGTTTGTGTGAACATTTGAATGTTTTTTCTGACTTTTTTTTTTCTTTTTTTCTATTTGCAGAGGACTTGTGTTTTACAATCAGGAATTCAAAGAGTACTCCATTCCATTCATGGGATCTGATGTTTCTGTTGTGAAACGGTCTCAGCGTTATTTGCACACAGAGTTGCAGGAAACACCTGTAAGCTACTGTTATTTGTGTACTTTGTCTTTATTACCGTTTTCAACAAATCTTTCCTTTATGTAATAACCGTTCTTAGTGCAGATCTGGGTTTCTGTAGTTTAGTACATAGTAATGAACTGTGGTGTGCTTTTGCTCCTGTAAAGGAGGAGGCTTTTTCTGTTGGTCACCTTTGGAAGCTGCTTGACAGGTCCAGGTTCTTCTGGGTTTCATACTGCTTGATACTCTGCCTGATGAGCTTGCTTATTGCTGCTAGCATAATAGTTGCAAGAGTCTCTCATAGGGTTCTAATGCTGTCTGGTTTCTCAGTACGTAGTTGTGGGGAATGGACGCCTTGGGTCACGGAAATACTTGAAAGGTAGACTTCTTGATTGTCGGGAATGATAAATACATTACATTCTGTGCAGAGGCTTTTTTGTTATATCAACAGAGCTTCTAAAAGCATCTTAATTGTAGTCTGTGTAACTATAGTCAGGTCTGTATCATGTAGTAAATATTCTGGTAAAGAATTCATACGCTGCTCATTTGCATCTGGAGAATTCTTTGATGCTTATGGGGTCTGGTGTGCAGAGTAAATGCAATGTGAAGTCGTGATGGTGGAAAAGATGTTTAGTTTCTGTTTTCTGTGGTTTCCTGAGGGGAGACCGGCACTGACAATCCGTATAACAGCTGTGCAGAATCACAGGCATCAGTTAAGGCAAAATAGCGCTCCAAAAATATACTTGGAAACTACCAATGAGAAAGGCTTGCCATTGTTATTCCAGAATTCTAAAGTAAGGCCTCGATTTCTCTTAAACTTAAGCACAAAGAGGAGGAAAGATCATCTTGGGAGAAGAGCGTGAAATCAGATACCAAAACACATCTTTCTTTAAAGTTTTCCACTCTTACTTACCATGCTCACTCCCTCACCATTCTGTAGTTATATTGTCTTCTCATAATGAATTATGAGTGAAGCATTATTCAAAGAGTTGCTTACAACTAAGGCAATTGTTTAAGGCCCCATTAACAGCTGTCTGTCATATCAAACAATTGCATCCTAGTTTGGGGGTAGATTTATTTTTACAAATGAATTGATGCAAAAATTTCAGTGTAAATTCTGTCACTGAAAATACGTTTTTGCCTCAGGTGCAGTATGGCGCTTACGTAAACATAGGTGGTCTTGGCTCTGTTATCAAGCTGATGTTTGCTGGCATTTTATTTCTTCTTCTTGTGAAGTTTAGCTTTGGAAGAAAACTTCTGACAAAAGTAAGTGTTCAAAACACAAAAGAATTGAGATATTTCTTCCCCTCTGGCTTACTGTTGGTCTTTTTATTTTGTCATCTTTTTTTTTCCTTTTTTCCCCTCTTACTCTGCAGTACCCAGAATTTTTCTCTGCTGGACGCTTCACAAAGAAAGGACCAACCCAGAAACAGGTAACTGACTGTTTTCCATCACAAGTATGGAATAAATTTGTTATGGTAATGCTGGAATAGTAATCTAGAGTAAACGCTTAGACTGAAAGAAATAATTTCTAAATGCACATTTTGTGTGTGTGTGTGTGTGTGTGCCTGTTCAGGTAGCTTTGAATATTTGAATAATCATACCTTCTGTTAATAGACATGGAAGTGTGTGGAACTCGTATGAGGAAAAAATGGATGGTGTTGCTGGCTCTGATGTATTTACATGGATGGCTCAGAGCACTCAGTCTGTCAAAGGTAATGACAGAGGGAGATGAAGTAGCAAAACCCCAGAACTGAAAGCACCAAGAGAATAAATGGACTGTAGAGCAGTGACAGTTCCAACAAAGTGGAAGTGGTTAAAAATGTAGATGAGATTCTACCTTTTGAGCAATAACTCAAAATAACTACTCTCACTTTTAGATGCAACTCAGTATTTGGCATAATAGATAGTTATATTTACTCGTTGTGCTTACCCTGATGCAAGTTACTGTTTTGGTGACCACACTTGCCTTGTCCACTACAGATGGATGGAACCTCTTTTACAATGACTTTTTTTGGTGAGGGTTACAGTGAGGGGCAAGATCCCCAGAATGGCAAACCAAATGTAAAGATCTGCACTGAAGTGAAAGGACCAGGTAAGTATGTCAGTAGCAGCTCGCTGCTTTTACCTCCCATTCCTTCCTCTGAAAGAAGTTTATGGTTTCACTGCTATTCTTTTCACCCTCGAGGAGCACTTGCAACATGGGCAAAGTCAACAGCATTTACAGAGTATTACCTTGGATAGTAGCATTCACTGTGACCTGTTTTTTGAAATAGCCAATTCATTTGCGTTCTGTTGTTCTCTTTTCTTCTGACTTCCCCATATCAGTTTCCATTTTTGCAGAGTAGAGCAGTTAAAGGGCACGTGCTTTAAAGATAGTTTTTGGTTGTTACAGCCTTGACTTATTACCTGTTTATTTCCAGTCCCATGTGAGTGAACTTAAACAGACCTGGCAGGGTATCATTTCTAGCTGAAACATACTTGTGTTCAGATTGTTCCTTTGAAGGGGAGATGACACCTGAAGTAGAGTTTGGAGATAGCAAGCATGTATATTAAGAAAGAAGTTGATGAAGCATGGCTTCTTTAAATAGTTAGAGATGTGGCTGAATGCAGCAATCTCACTGCAAAAGTCTGAATTTAAGCACAGGACAGGGAAAGCTCTTGCTGTAATGGAGAGCCCTCTGTCACCATGAGGTTATCGCTCATGGTGGTTGTGTGGTTATAGGCCTGCATATTTGAAGCAGTGTTTGTCCAGATTAGATCTTAAGGACTTCACCAGCTACTTGGGATAAACACCAGGTGAAAAAGCTGTTCTTAAGTGGGGAAGGCTGTTTCACTGCCAAGGAGATTATTTTTCAGCATGCTGTAGGTAAGAGCACGATTACATCCTACATTTTAACATGCTGTACGTTGTTTGTTTTTCTGCTTAGAGCCTGGCTATGTTGCTACACCAATTGCAATGGTTCAAGCAGCTGTATCTCTTCTGGAAGATGCAGCTTGTCTGCCTAAAAGGTAAGTCCATGTAGGACATCTTGATTTCCCTTAAAGCTACTGTGTTGCATATGTTTCTCTTTGAAAATACAGGTCTCGTAACCCTGTGGATTTCTGTGTTGCCTCACCCAAATCGCTGTACAAGGGAGATACTTCACCACAAGCTGATTTAAAGCCACTTACTCTCTATCTGCCTTTCAGTTTGAAAGGATGTAGTCATAGGCTTTTAGTAATACTTTTGCAGGATCTATTGCACCAGATTCTATATTTTCAGTTAATGCAATGGTTTCTGTTGAGTTTGCTGGATGCAGAAACGAACATGTGACTATAACCAGCTTGCCAAATTCCTCATATGCTCTGCTGTGGGACAAAGTGGCTTTTTCTTTCTTAAGCAGGGAAGCACATCTTTGACTTAAAAAAGAAGTGTCACTCAATCACTGTACTGCTAATGTTTTTCTCTTTTGATTTTCATTAACAGGGGTGGTGTATATTCTCCAGGAGCTGCCTTCTCCAAAACAAAACTCATTGAACGTCTCAACAAACGTGGTGTTGAGTTCTCTGTTATTAGCAAGCCTGAAGTCTGAAGTCAAAGCCTAACTGTATGAACTAACACCTTTCCTGGGTCTAAGTCCAATAAAACTCACTTGGCTGCAAAAGCCTAATCCTAAAATAGTTTCACTGTGCTGTTGTTTACAACAGAAACAGGAGAAAAAATGAGTTAAAAGTTGTAATACTATCGGCTGTAGTGATCATACCCATGAAGGGTATTGCATTTTCATTCACAAGCATATTTAATCAGTGACTTGTTGGATAGTGGTTCAAGAATTTTGTTTAATCTTTCATTCATGTGTTAAGTTACTGCATAATGGAACTGCAACAGCATCTGCTTCACAGTTAGCCACAGCCTTCTTGCTTCACCCAATTCCCCAACTATTAAAAGCAGGCAGGATAACAAGTGCCTTGGCAGATGAAACCACTAGTTTTGTCTTTCTTTCCTGTGTTGTTATTATAAAGATCAGCTGACTCTGTACTGTTGGCTTAAGGTATGTGGACTTTCGTTCTTAGTAGCTTGCCTGTAGTGAGGTTGTGGGGTCTCCTTCTCTGCAGATATCTAAAACGTGACTGGATATGAATCTGTGCAACCTGCTCTAGCAGAGGTGTTGGACTAGATGATCTATAGAGGCATTCTGCGAAGAGACAGCACAAAGAGCAGGGTTTGCCAGTGTGACCATGACTGGCAGTGTGGTGGCAGGGGGGCCTGCATGCCCATGGGACTCTACTGTCACCGAAATCAGGGAAAAAAATCCTTAACACCAATGTAGTCTTAAGAAGCAGGCATTCTTCTATTCGATATAGGGGATCTCTTCACCCAACAGGTCCACCTGCAAGATTCATAGACTTACATCAATACAGGATATGCATAGTCATTACATCTCTCAGAACTCATTATACTAGTCACATCACCCTGGCAGATGCGCATTAAGCCCTTTAGGGGCTTCATGGAAAGTCTTGTGTGGTCCATAGTGGTGGTTGGTGGTCACTCAGGAGTGAAGTCTCAGTGAATTCTTGGTGGCTCTTTCCATATGAGGCCTTGACTTGGAGTGTCCGTTTGATCAGTATGGCTGGTTTGCACTGATAACTCTTTGAATGGATTGGGGACTGTAAATGCAGAAGCTTTTGCAACACCTCCATTTATTTTGCAGGCTTCTAAAAAGGTTCTTTCTGATGGTATTCTTCACTGTTTCTTTCTGCTTGTATTCACAAAAGGTGCCCTTAATTCTTTCAG
>KZ505663.1:0-37457 GCA_002844005.1 Limosa lapponica baueri
ATATCAAGCAGATGTTTCGGTAGAATTGCCTATCACAACCTCATTATTATGTTCTGAGCAGCAATTGACAACCTGTTGTTTTACATGTGATGTTAGCATTGCTTTTCCCCATATAAATCACTTTTATCTATATTATGTTTCATTTGCTGTTTTATCACCCAGTTACTCAGTCTTGTAAGGTCCTTCTGCAATTCTTTGTAGCTGGACCTAAACCAATAGCTCCTGATTGAATTGTATCCAACTCAGAATTGTTTTCTGTAAGTCTGCAGATCCTTGGCATCTCTGAAGGGATCCCGAGCTAGCTGTTTCATTACAAGAAGATCACAGGAGAGGAATCTCACGTCAAAATGCTGATAAGCAGGATGACCGAGCACCAAAGAGAGAGTATAGTATTTTCTTTCTAATATTTCAAAAAAACTTAAAAAATCTGTCCACAAAATTCTCTCACTGAATGCTTTTCTTCTGGAAAATACCAGCTTAATGGAGGAAAATAATTGTCCTTAGGAACACAGCAGTAAGACTTCTGTGACCCTCCCCAGAATCTTTTCCAGTTCTCCTCAATCTAGAAATCTAGCTGGGAGGCTCTTGAGAACCACCCTCTAAACTCCCATTTCCTGTGGCTTCTCAGGCTTCAAATTCACCAACTAACTTACTGTGCAACAAGGTGATACCCTGAACATTGTGTTTCTGGGATTTCTTGCCTTTGTAGGTCTGAATGTCTCCCTGGCCAGGGAGCCTCCTAACCATCTTGGTGGGCCTTCTCCACTGGGCCTCTCCGTTATGTTGGCAAATCTTCTAATGGGGGACCTATGCTGGACGCAGTACTGCAGATACAGCCTCACAAACAAGAAGAGGGGAATAATCACTACCCCCAAACCCCTGGCCACTTCATGACTGTTTTAAATTTCAAGAAGTTTATGCTGCTGCAATTATTCTAGAATGTTCTTGGTGGGTTTACGTGCCTTGTAACTTCATTTTCATATTCTAATTTTTCAAATTACTTTTGATGGCAGAAAAAATCTGTGCAGCTGTGCAAAAATCTGCCAATTTACTGAACAAGAAGGAGATATAACTAGCTTTGTGCAAAGTTCTCTTGAATATGAAAATAAAATGAAATGCAAAAATTCTTCATTGCATTTCATTGCTTAAGGGCTTTTTATGTGGTGACAAACTCATGATCATAAATAATGTAAATTATTTTGAATGATGATTTAAAAAATGTATTTAATGTGTGGATCATCTTTAATGCAAAGATAACATACCTTCGTTTTTTTATTCAAAATACATACCTCTTAATGCAGAAAGGGGCTGGAACTTGTGGGAACATCTTGAGATCTCCACTCAGTGGACCAATAAATTGTTCTAGAAATATAGGCTACGGAGGCAGAAAATATGTTTCTCAGCTTTGCCTGCAGTACAGAATGGAGCCAAAGGGCATGACTACATCATGGTAAAAAAAAAGGAACAGCCAGAAGCTCCCAGCTTCGTCCACTGCCTATGCACACATGTCCTACAGGCAAAGAGTGTGTCAGTGCTCTGAATCTTGCTGTCTGGGTCAATGTATAACAGCTCTTGGGGACAGTCTGAATGTACTAGTGAAACAGCAATGCAAACTGCTTCTCATCCCCTCCTCTGAGGTCCTATCCGGATTTCTGAGGGGCGCTCTCCACCTCAGCTTGAAATCTTCTTAAACCTTCAGGTTATGATTTTAGATAACAGAGTTTCTGATCCCAACCAACTTCTCTCTCCTAGGAAAAAACATTAATTGAAAGGATAACTGTGATAGAAGGATGGAAGATAATGTGTTTTGTTAGGTTTGGTCTGTTGCTAAGAGGCCTCTAGATAGCCACCCACGGTTGCAGAATCCGTGCACCGCTTGGTGTAAGGCCCTCACAATGATAACAGGCTCCTCTGTTTGCAACAGGTTTCCTGTCACGCTGACAAACAAACTCTCTAAACTGCAGAGAGAGAGGAGATCCGACTTCTTTGAGCTTTTACCTTCTCCCACAGATTGCAGGTGGGGCTGGGTGTTAGTGGCCCATAATCAGATATCCATCTTTTCTGAAGAAGCCTGCCTCTGTCTTCTGTAATGTAGTTTCTTAGTGACTATAGGGTCTTAAGCATGAATCCACAGAAATGATGAGTTGACACCTTCTTCCTGAATGGCTGTTTACAAGGAGAAAGAGAAAGCAACCCCCCACTTTCCAACATGGTTGAACATTGCTACTTCTCTTGTGCAAATTTAATTGCTCCTATGAACATTTTAACACCACCTCAAGTTTTGCAGTCTCAGTCAGTCTGTTCTCCGTTTTTAAACCAATCATTTGCATAGGCACAGACCTTATAGTGGTTATAACAAACTTATTTTTTATATATGTTTCCATATCCTATAATTTCCTAGCTTTTAAAGTGTAGAGGGATAAGTGCACTCAGTTGGTCTGAAGTGGTCTACACCTTAGAAATATGCGTTCTTTTGCACCTTAGTAATACATTTTCATGAGCGAGGGAGGGCAAAGTTTAAGTCCATTGTTGCGAAATCAGTTTAGGTTATCTGGATTTATATTTTTTATTGTTATGGTAAAAGTAATTTAGAGCTTGTGAGAGGTGCCATATTGACAGCCTAAAAATTAAGCTGATTGTTCCATTATTTCCCAGCTCCTCTCTTTCAGTTTTTCAAAGACAACTGCTCTTCTCTGATCTCCCATAACTCAGTTTTTCAGATGACTGCTAAGGCTTCTGAGACAGTGAGAGCCACTTCTATAGGTATCCTTAGGTGATGTTTATCAGGCTTGTCTAATTTGAAGATATCTAATTTATTTCATTAGGTCTAACTTATTTCATTATTCTCTATCTTGTTCTTTCTCTGGTCCCCAACAGCTTTTCATCAATATTATGTGTATGAACAACCTCATCTTTTTAAAGGGCTAGTTCATCTTTTTAGATACATTAATTACTATTTTGAGAGGACAGATTCAAAAGAAGTAATAGGCAATCCAGCTTGAAATCATCTGCTGATTCCTTTCCCTTGAATGTATTTATCAGTGTTTTCTTTGGGCCATTCACTAAGGTGAGAACAAATCGCAGAGAATGATTTCTTGTTATCCTGTAATTGTCTTGCTAAATTGAATCTCATTTCGCACATATTTCTTCCTTATATGCATGCATTCTTCAACATTCACTTTAGCAAACAGAAAAAGTTTCCACTTTTTTGATAAGTCCTTTTTCTGCTTAGAAGTCCACCGGTGAAGGACCACCAACATGGTTAGGAGACTGGAGCCCATGCTGTGAGGAGAGGCTGGGAGAAATGGATTTGTTCAGCCTGGAGAAGAAATAGTAGGTGAGATCTAATTGCTGTCTTCCAGTAAATAACAGGTGGCTATAGAAAAGACAAAGCCACATCTCAAGGCAAAGTGACGGGACTCACAACAAAGGATAGACATGAAGAAAAAATTATTCCCTGCAACAGGAGTCGAGCACTGGGACAGGTTGTCCAGAGGGGCGGTGGATCTCCATCCTTGGAGATCTTCAAAACTTGGCCCTGAGCAAGCTGATCTAGCTGGAAAGCTAGTCCTGCTTTGAGCATGGGGTTGGACCAGCTAACCTCCAGAGCTGATTCAAACCTTCGTCTTTTTCTGATTCTAGAATCGCTCCGCGGGTGAATGTACAGACAATCACAGCCCTCTGAGACTCGTCTGCTCAATACACCTTCAGACACCTTCTGGCTATTCAGACATCAAAGTATTACATTTAGAGATTAGGAAAGCATGTGCACATGTTTAACTCAAGTTAAACCAGAGTGCAATGGTTTAACAGCACAGTCACTGGATCCTCTACTATCTGCAGTAGCTTAGTATTGCCAGTGCTTTTCATTTACTGTAATTCAAGTTCATTCAGTGGAATCTGCCAAAATGCAGTAGGAATAACGTTATTGTTAATTCAACTGTATCATAAATCAGAGGATAAAAGAGGACTGAGTTGAAACTGTTGATGAAATTGTTAATGTTAGATTGCTCTGGTAGGAATGAGCCTCCACCTTGGCTTTTTGTCTCAATGCACCGTACCATTACTTCGATAACACTACAGAAGTAACAAAGCTGGTGAATTGTGTCTTGTGTTTCAAAGTGCTGCACTCCTAGTTGAAGGAGGCTGTGGTACATGAGTAATGTGAGGCATCTACAGATCTGAATTGTTCCTGTTTTTATTAAGTCATATATTCCGCTGTAAATGTTACACTGTCTCTAGAGGCAAAGGATGAGTTGTACATAATGACGATGAATTTAAGATAGAAAGGGCAGATCTGAGCAATTCGCTTTGTTCCAGATGGCTTGTGAGACCATCTCAAAAATGGTCGGTGGAGAAAGTAATAGATGAGTGTGCTGATGGGTCTCCGGGAGGTCCCATGTGATGTCAGCTAGTCCTGTGGGGATGTTTCTGATGCTCTAGAACATCTTAAAGACAGTCAAAGACGACATTAAGGGAACTGAACATTACTTCCGTGTGAGTGGGACTTCAGTGTTTGGCTAATATCAAAGGCAACTCAGTTAATCTAGGTTTTCTTTCTAAAAAAAAATAATTTGGTTTTTTTTTTTAGCAAAACCTTTTCAAGCAACATTGGTATGCCTTGCACTGGAAAAAATGGTGAGCTAAAGAAAATCCTAGAAAAAAGTGTGTCAAATAACAAAAGTAGTCATCACAACTGACAATTTATTTTCTTCCTATGGAGAATCTGTTTTTTCTGCTTTTCACATCCAAATAGGATTTGAGTCCACATCCAGTGTTCAGGAAAACTCTCATAATACCTCACTCAAACCCTTCAAATAAGAACTAATTCTTTAATGTTTCCTTTGACAAATTGTAACAGGTCATGTAAGTGACATGCTTTATTAAGAATTGATGTCATACAAAAGGGTTAGCAGGGTTAAAATAATATGAAATCTCTGATCATGCTATTACAGAGATTATGCTGTTCCCTCTGAGGAGACATAGAGGGATAATGTAACACTAATGGTGAAAAATATATTTTTCTGAGGAGTCTGAGCACAGGGCAGAACATTAACATTTTGTATTCCAGTCTGTCTTGGTATAGCGCTGCGATAACAGGGTAATGCTGTTGACCTCTGTGAACTTAATTGAAGGAAGAGCCAAACTCAGCCCTATTCTTTCCTGAAGTTCATAGAAAAGCACATTAAATCAGATTTGATCTGAAAAGGTAAACGTCATGAAACAAGATATTTTCCCTCACATATTCTTTGTAGCATGCCAACTGTCTACAAAAAGCTGATGTAGTTTTCCATCTCTAGATTAATTTCCAGGCTATGTTCTGAGGCAAACGAGGCTATGTTTCAAACCGACCCTGTCCACTAAACAGAGAACACAGGATCATGGAAACAGTAGAACAAGTCGGGTTGGAAGGGATTTAGAGGGGGGGTAGCTGTGCAGTGCAGCCCCCTGCACCACAAGGGGCCAGCTTCAAGGCTGGAGCTGGTTGCTCAGGCTCCAGGTGGGTCTTGGGAATGTCCCACGGCAGACGGTCCACCACCTCTCTGGGCAACTGCTCCAGTGCTTACCCACGTCTGCAGGGAAGGCATTCAGCAAAATGTAGCTGAACACAAGTCAGCCGGCCCTTGACGCAGCTGTACTGAAATACTGTATTTTCCTGAAATACAGTATATGTGTTTAACACCAAAAAAACCCAGACAGAGCATGGGAGAACAAAGAGGTCTCAGTAGGGAATGAGTGGTTACCAACAAATTACCGCTGATTTACAGGGAGAATGTAGAGAGATTTATGCGAATGGTACCTTTTGTCAGGCTAACTGCTAAAACTGCCAATGGAGAGGTCTTACTGTGCAAAAATGAACAACAGATGCTAATCATAAAAAGAAGTTAAAAGTCTCAAATAGCTGGTAAGGACAACACTTGAATTTATGGCTGGTAGCACCAAGCAAAGATGTGAACTGTTGTTTCCAAGCGAGGCCTGGGGACAGGAGTCGAACAAATGCGTCGTCATTAAACTGCATTTGTCTCCAGACCCCTGACTGAGCTCAAAGGTCACAGATAGAAACACTGGGGGAGCTGCTCACCCCCTTACACGTGGAAGATGTGTGCTGGCAGCAACAAATTGCTCTCACATATGGCACATGCAAGAGACGACCCAGCCAGAACCTGTCAAAAGAAGCCGAAACATATTCAGCCCATGATAACAGCTCCACACGCTCGCATTATATAAATGTTCTTCGGAGAGGGGGGGACCTTGCTCAACAAACTGTTCAAAGCCACTGTCTCCCTGCACCCCTGAAGGACGTAGGGTGGATATGCAGGATCCCAGGGTGCTGAAGAAGCACTGCAGAGTGGAGCAGTGTGTATGGGCGATGCTTTCTCAGAGGTGGGTGAGCAGAACCATTGTGAACACCGAATAAAAGCCCTTTCCTCCAACAGGCACCTCTGCAGAGCTTTCCTAGCTTAGGATAAAAGCTTGTTTGGCCTGACTATAAATATGCTCTTAAATGCTGTGCGTGCTTCTTCTCATGTGGATGTCTCCATTCACAAACCACTCTTTGCTTCCTAGCCAGAAAGTGAAATGAGCTGCGAGTCCCCTGGGAGGCTGCGAGGGAGAGAAAGCTTCGGGGAGAAGTGATGAACTGGATGGGAGGTGGGAGGGCAAAGGATAAGCACTAGGAGTAACTTGGGAAGCCAGGGAAGATTGCTGGGAGAACGAGGAATCCTGTAACATTTGGAATAATAAGCAAATGAAGAAATTGCAGCTGGCTGTGGATGAGAGGAATGTTAGAAGCATTTTGAAGATCAAATGTCCAATGTTAAAAGGAAAAGATGCACCTGGGGCATTGTGTGTATGGATAGTGCTGGAACAGTGGCTTTCCAGGAGCGAACAAGACATCTAAGTGCTGATGCACTTACTGGTTCCAGCTCCTGGGGGAAATGTGTCCAGGCAAGAGCTGATCTCTTGAGTGCTTAAAGGGAGCAATTAAGGGCATTGCTAGCAAGCTACATGATTTCCTAATGGCAACTGTCGCTGCAGACAATGTTGAAGACAAGCCAGCTCTGGGCTTGGGAGTAATGACGAAGTGTTATGAGAACAGGAAGTACCAGAACAAACTGGTGAACAAAATAATGGGTACCAAACCAAAATGGTACATAAAAGAGCAGCTGTTCCAATAGGCCCAGTTGGTGTGTGTTCAAGAGCTTGGATAGGACATAAGCCTGACACTGAAGAGCTGCAAATGAACTTACATTATAGTATATAACACGTCATAAATATTAATGCATACTCTATATTCAATGTTTATTAAATAGATATACTAAAATTAATTTTGTCAATTTAAATTTATATTAAATGCTTTTGTTTCTTTATACATTAAATCTATTATTTTAATGTTACTTATATAATAATGTATAAACTATATGTATTATAAATGATATTACATACTCTATATGTATATTATATATTTATATAACTCATAGCATATAATACTGCATCTGTTAATATAATTATCTATTAATAGATTATATACTTTTAAATTGCACAGTGACATAACACGTATTATTTAATATTATTATGCTTTATACATTATATAATATAAACAGTTTACTTAGACACATTTACATACATTGCATTATACATTCTATCTATATAAATATGTATAACATAATGTATAAAATAATATATATTACATATTAAAAAATCTTCATTTCTCACTGAAACCTAATTTTGTGCTAGAGGGTTAAAGATAAGCAAAATGCTGAGTGTTTGTTTTGTTCTGGTTTTTTTTTTTCAGACTAAAAAAATAAGCTTTCTGGGTGATCCAGAGAATCAATAGCCAGTAAACCATGTGCCTGTAGCTGGCAAATAGGTTTAAAATTCAAAAAAGAACAGATAAAGGACAACATAATGTAATTAATAATTCAAAAACCTTAGAGGAAGTCCTTTCTTAACAGCTACAAAAATGCAGAATCTTCTTATGGCTACAAATCTGGCCATGATACAGAAAGCAGAGTAGGACTAAGAAATCAATTCTCAGGATGGCAAAAGATTAGAAACGTCAAAATGTTTAAAAACATTAAGCTTCAACAGTTGATCTGCATAACATATTAAATACTTGGAAATTTGGAAAGAGGATATGAACAGTGAATTAGCAAAATCTGCGGAGGGCATTTGTTTTAGTTAAAAACTGAGATTATTACAAGGAGAGTCAACTGAAGAAGAACCTAATGAAGGACAAGTAAATGGAGGACACTGTTACGACACTCCAAAGGAAAGAGGACTGGAGGGAAAAGCTAGAACTCTGCAAATACTTTTATAAATTTTAGATGGTGAACACCAACATGGTTGCAAGACCTGGGTGCCACTGTATGCAGCTCAGGGGAGACCTCTGCTTGATGGGTAATTCCAGGTGGATAAAACACCGAGATGTCACATTGCGACACAAACATGGAAAATGTAACAATTCTGTTGTCTCTTTTTGAACTGGTTTCATTCACTTCTCCCAAAAGCAGGCTCCTCTGAGAGGTGTTCATGAAAGAAGAAGAGTCAACAGCCATGATACTAGTTGGACAGGAGGAAAAGCTGAATTACTCAGAGGGTGGCTAAGCACTGGAACAGGATGCTGAGAGGTATTGGGATGTCCACCTCGTGAGATATCCAGGACTCAGACAGACAATGCCCTAAGCAATCTCAAGGTTGGCCTCTCTTGGAGCAAGGGCTTGAATGAGGTCATCTCCATTCCAGCCTGAATCATTCTGATCCCTAGGACAAGAGTCAGATGCTCCCACCTGAGCCATCCGGGTACAGAATTAGATGACTGTCTCATGCAGCTGGACAATTCATTTGTACTGATCTCCACATTTCTATATTATATCAAAAATACAAACCAGATGCCTGTTTCAAATCTTGCCTAGCACAGGATAAGCCAGTTGTTTTTATTGTACATCATGTACACAGAATGGAATCTGCAAGTAATATTGAAAGATTATGAGATATAATATATAAATATGGTCAGGCATTTTTTAGGAAAAGCCTGTAGGTTTGTGCAGCATGTTCAGAGTCTTCAAATGCCCTGGCAATAAAGTTACAGACTAGCCAAAGCTGCCCACACATAACAGTATGAAAACTAAGGTTCCTTTTTGATCAGCTTTGAGCATGTTGAAGTTATTTCTTCCACTTTCTGAAATAGTTGGGTCCCTTTACACTAAGTAAAAGGTTATTTTTGTTTGAGTAACAAACATGCTTCTGACAAGTGCTGCTTTTTGCTGTTCATTTATTTATTTATTTATTTTATTTTACTTTTGTCTCTGAAAATGGAGGACAAGGTGAAGCTTTCTTCTAAGCAATTTCTCAGGTTCAATCCAAAGCGTTACATTGCTCAAGAAGGAAGAGACTGTATGAAGTCAGGGTGAGGCAGGTGAGGTGCTGCCTATGAGCCAAGATTTAACTGTGTGAGTCCCTTTTATGGATTTTTGCCTCACTGAAAGAAAGTGGCAAACAGTGATAGTACAGAAGGAATGACATGAAGGTGGTTGTCTGTCTCAGCTGAGCTCATTTTCTTGTCAGCTGATCTTCTGAATTTGCTCCCTTTGGTTAGATTGGTAACACCTTTGCTGGTTGCTCAGTAGTAACTTTGCTTTCCTTTCTTCTCCCCTTACCCTGCCCTACTCTTCTCCCTCCATTTCTACCCCGCTACAAGGAATCTGCCAGGTTTATCCATTAGGCAGCAACAGTTGATTCAGTTGGAGAAGTTAAGGAAAAAACTGGGATGAAAAAATCAGTCTTTTCAATATGTAGCCCGTAGAGAAAGATCTCTCCAGTCAAGGAGCTGTGAAATAAAAAGCAGACTCCTATTGCTTATTTCTTCCTGAGGTCAAGAAGGTAAGACTTTGTATTTTCTTACAAGTGGGTGGATTCTATCAAAGATACCTAAAATCTTCTCTTTGAGATTGAAAAAAATTAGTTTAATTGAAATAACATCTACAAGGGATTACATTTTGACTAGTTGCTTGAATCAAAGAGTATAATGTCTGATGTTACTGATGTTGACTAAACTTTACAAGTGTTGTCATCTGCTGAGCAATGGTATTCCTGGTTTGGCTGAGTCTGTCAGGGAATCCGGGGCAGGATAAGTTTGTGGGAGCTGGAGGCAATGCACAGTGGCAGGGGCTTCTGTTTAATAAAGACAATTTGCCCTTAGTGTAAACCTAGCCTCTGTAAGAAGTTAAGGACATTCCTAAGGATCCTTTGAAGACATTTTTCAATTGGAAACAGGGAGGTCCTATCTTTTTACTAGTTTTTTCTTATATGGAGAAAAATCTGGCTGAATGTTTAAAAAACCTTTGTTGCTTTGCCCTGCTCAGTTGAAGCCGGATATGCCAGTCATTTAACTTCATGAGTATACATAAGATTTCATCATTTGTTTTACAGCATCTGTATTACATGACAAAGGGATGTAGGCATTGGGATATAAAATGCTGCTTCAATTTCTCTATTACATTAGAGCTATTGTTACATGTCATGTGGCAAAATCTAAGATTACTTGAAAAAGTGTTCTGAAGAGGGAATTTATTTCTTAAAATTAATTTGAATGACAGAGATGGCATGACCATGTTATAAAACAAGGCCATCTACTCTTGGATTCATACATTAGGTCTAACAGGAGAGAGCGGTCACCATTGCCCTGATCCAGCAGATCATAACTTTAACCACACAAAGGCAGCAGCAATGTTTATTTGTGCTCATTAAGCTAAGCCCACACTTCAATTTTCTTGTTGCACTGGCAGCTTCCCACTTTCTTCCAGCTGGTACGTTGCACAAAATTTACCTAAAAACATATCAAATCAGGTATAGCTCTGCAAAGCAGGTATGAGTCATACAAGTTACAAATGCCTGCCAGCTGAGGACGGAGGGAATAGCCAAACATTTGTGTTTCCCCTCCTATTAGTGCTTCACCTTGGCCAGTGACGGTGTCAGTGACAAGGCCCCTTGGATGTGATCCACATGTTGGGAAAACACTGGGAAGGTGAAAAGGTATATTTAACTGAATGGCTGCTCCAGGCATGTGAAGTAATGTAGGAGAAAGAGGTATAAAGAAGAATTTTCTGGTAGTCTTTCAAATTTCTAGGCACCCTCTGACTTCTCATCCTTCCCAGTTTGGCTTTCTTTACCAAGAGGAATTTACTTTCTTCTCTGTCAAAAGATTTCAAGAGAAATCAACAGCATAAACTGAAGCTTCTCCTTCAGGAGGCTGCAATAACTTCTTCTTCTTTTCCTTCCAAAGAACTTGTCAGTTCTTCCAGGAACACAGTTACCTACAATAATATATGGTCAGCAGGTGTACTGGTGGAGATTGTTTCTGACTCCTCCTTTGCCACCTTCACCATGGTGGATCCTCTCAGTTCACCTAGTTATATTTATGCTTTTTCCACAAATAATTTACCATGGGTATTAAGGGCAACATTCAGCTATCTGTCTCTGAGAGCTGGTGCATGAATTTTAGAGTAGCTAGCTCCAACTAGCAAGCAGATCATGTCATCTGTCAGTGAAATTCATGTCAAGAAATACATTCTCCCTTCAGGTCACTTCCGATGGGCAGGAACCTTTGAATTTATTACTGCTGGTACAGAAAGAACAAGCAGAAATGGCCTTGAGATAAAGTTATCATTTATATCCCAAGTGCTGCAGAAGATACATATGTAGTTACGCTCCAGGCTTGAAAGCCTTTTGGGTGTTATGGTGGAAGGAATACCAGAACAGTCTGTTTCAGCTTTGGTCTTGGTTTGGGTCCAAGTTTCTCCCATATATATACACATATATATGTAAATATAAAATACATATAAAAATTAAAAGTACATCAAGAATAACTGAGTTCCTGTAGAACAGCTGTCCAGAAGGTCAGGCCAAGAGTCAGATTCTTTTCTGCTTGGTGATGGAGGAGAGACAACAAGCAACTCAAAACAGATACACCTTGTTTGCAAGAGACCCTGTCAAGGCTGGGCACCACTTGTGCTCACTGAAAGCAGCAAAACTGCTCTTGCGATGCTTAACATTCAAACCAATGGCATTTCCAGTATTACTCCATTTTGTGCTGTGCAGAGGATAAACGAGCTGAATCACACCACTGTTCACTGCTGCAACGTTAACAGCTGGGCTCTAGGGCTAGTCACTTTGAATACATTAGTCCTTTGTTCCATCCCTTTGTTTTTCCAAGTGCTCTGACTGCACTTGTGAGGGAGGGGTACTCGACAAACACAACTTTCTCTCAGAAACGGGGTCAAAAGAAGTGCAATCAGAGAAGCCTTTCCTACCCAGGAAGAGTGATGCAAAGCATACCAGGAAACAGGGAAGGGAAGACAAATCCAGGTCTTCACATTGTCCATCTTTGGCTCTACATGGTGGACAGGGGAAATACGTGCATTGACCAGACTGGGATCTGTTGTGCAGCAGAATGGGGACATCAAACACAAGCAGATGAGCTGTACTGTGATATATTCCAGATGAAAGTCCTTGTCAGAAATGCCACCAAAATCCTTTTCATCTCAGATGCTAATTTACAGAATGTTTAGAGGATGCAGGTAAAACCAGGGCAAGACTGAGAACAGGGGCTCTGGCCGTAGGAATTCAAGAACAGCTCACCTTTGCAATCATGAAAGCTTTGTGATGTGAGACGTCAACTACAGTAATGTGCTTTCCAGAATTTAGAGAATTTTCCTGCAGAAGATCCCATCTGTAAGCTCCAGGCTTGCTTTCCTGGTTTCCTTCCTATTCTCTCTACTGCGGGAAGTATTTTTCAATCTTGCATTGCAGGGAAACAGACAACATGAAAAACCTGTTAAGCTTAGAATTCTTCAGGGAAAACAGAATTAAAAGTTCTCTCAAAACACCTATGTACATGCAAAATATTTGTAACAGTGGACTGGTAGCTGGTGTATGTATGCAAAAATCTTAGTGTGGATATGCTAATTAGTGAAACCTTCAACAGGTGTTTGCACAACTTGATACACCTACATCCATGCAGTTAAGTTAGAGCATAGGGTGCTTTCAAGGGGGTCCTTTACACTAAGTATGGAGTCATGACCAGCTGGCCCTTCCTGGAGGTTGGCAGCTTTCTGAATCAGGTTGAGCTTTACAGGCATATTTTTTTCCATGAAGTTTGTTTCCCCCGTACTTCTGAATAACAAAATTTATAATATAAATAATATAATAGAACCATAGAAACATTTACTTTGGAAGAGACCTATGGAGATCTCTCGTCCAAACTCCTGCCGAAGCAAGGCTAACTTCAAAGCTGGATCAGGTTACTCAGGGCATTATCAAGTTGAGTCCCAAAAATCTCCCATGAGGGAGATTCCATTATTTCTGGGAAACTTACTCTAGTGCTTGCCTGCTTGTGTGGTAAAGAGGTTCTTCCCTCCATCCAGCTGGGACTTTGCTTGCTGCAACTTGTGTCTGCTGCCTCTTGCTCTTTGGCTCTTCATCTCAGAGAAGAGTATGGCTCCATCTTCTCTGTAATCCCTTTCTAGGTAGTGGAAGACTGCAGTCATCCACATCTCAGCCTTCTTTTTTCAGGCTGAGGAGAACCTGCTCCCTCAGCATCTTCCCGCAAAACACAGGCCCCGTACCCCTAACCATCTTGGTGCCCCTCCACTCTATTCCCTCCAATTTGTCAAAAAGTGCTGTGTTCTTGGGGGCCAAAACTGGACACAGTACTCCAGATGTCAACTCAAAAGTGGTGAATAGAGGAAAAGAATCACTTTCCTTCACCAGTTGGCTATGCTTTTGCTGCTGCAGCCCAGTATGTGGCTAGTCTTCATTAAGGCAAGGGCACACTGTTGATCCCTTGTAAATCTGCTGTCCATTTGGGCCTCCAAATTCTTTTCTGCAGAGCTGCGAGCTGGTCAGACAGCCCCAGCCTGCACGGGTGAATGGGGTGGCTCCTTTCAAAGCACAGGGCTTAGCATCCATCATTGTCAAACTGCACAAAGTTCCCGTTGGCCCATTCCTTCAGCTTGTCCAAGCCCCTCTGAATGCGAGCCCTGCCTGCCAGGATATCTCGCTCCTCCCAATTTGGTGGGATTATCATAAATTCTATTAGTACATTATAAAACTATATGTATGTAATAATTAAATAATAAAAGCAATCTCATCTAGTGTAAGGCATTACCTGTGTTTGTACTGTTATCATACACTCTCAGAACTAAATAATGTTGGCATAAATGAAGAAATGGTTTGATGCTAGTCCATGTCAGCATGGATTTTGTGCTGAATTTGAAGCCTTGGTTTTGTTCAGGAACTTCAGAAGGGAAATTTTTAGTGAAAGTCTACGGATCTTGTTAATGCAAATGGCAAGTGAAGAACTGCTCTAAATCACACAGACAATTAGATTTGGTTCAGTTACATTTCACTAATTTTGCCAGGAGAACCTGTAACATACTTCAAATACTTCCGTTAGAAAACCACAAATAATTTAAAATGCATGAAGCCACTGAATAAGAAAACACAAGAAAATTTGACAGCAAAAGATAATGAATGCTAAGTGTGGTGGCAAACACTAAGTATAAAATGCAAAGTTTTCAGAGTGTGAGGAGTTATCTCTGAATTCTCACTTGGTGAAACACAACTGCAAATGAATATTTATTGCCACCTTATTTAGCAGCATGAACAAAAGGAACTGTTATAAATAAACAACACTATGACAGTTTCACTGCTGTTAGCTTGATGTTCTTGTCTGAAGTCAATCAAACTGAAAGACAAAGCAATCAGGGAAAAGACTAAGTCAAACATCCAAATTACACAGTTTCTATTTCTGTGTTAACTACCGTCATTGCTGATTTGTCCAAGACTTACTCGTGTGAGGAAGCCGGTGGTGAAATTTGACAGGTGTCAGCATGGCATTTCCATGCTTCTAGATTGAAATGCATGTACATTTACATGTCTTAAGGTTTCTTTGCATGTCAGTAAAAATTTGAAGTGATGTAAAGGGGGGGTAAAATTTACAAAGCAGAGCAATGTCCATTTAAGAGAATGCAATTAAGTAGTCGATAATACAAGGCTGGGGGGAACAGAGAGGCAAACTCTCTGTCTTTATAACTTCTTACAATGTCCTACTGGTGGCTCTCACTGCAGTACCTCACCCCTACCCTTTGATGTACAAATAAAACTACCTCTCCAGTGCAGCTGTGCTGATAATAGCAGGTGACTCTCTTTCAACCTATTTGTCTTCAGACCTAGTTTGGCAGCCAATTTATTCTTCAGAGCGAGCAAAGCAAAACTTTGTCGCTAACTTAACAGGAAAACCTCCAGTGTGTATTTAGTAACCCATCTGCTCCGCAAATCTGAACTCGGGTCAGAGCTGTACTGAAGCCTTTCACTCAATCCAAGTAATCTGGACGTTTGTAAAGTATTTGCAAGATCGTTATATGAATACAAGACAGGATACACATTGCCCAGGTAGGCTCAGACACTTGTTGCCCCCAGCTTCCTACAGCTGGCATTTTTCAGGGCAGTGTGTGCTGTTAGTACACGTGCACAGCCCTCTCAGTCTCTCTCCTTCACTTCAATCAGGGGTTCATCTTCCCCTCAGGAATGCCCTGGGAAGGCTGGAGGAGATACATACCCAGAAGTTTTTCTTCAGCATCTCTACTGACTCTCATCTTCCAAAATGTGACAGCTGTAGTGGGCTATTTAATATTGGTTGGTGCTTGTCAGGGAGGGGATATGTAACTGGAAAATTATATTGTACCAGCAGGTTGGCCTGCTTAATTCTGTTTGTATAGGTTGTAGTACAGTTCCTTTCAGGAAACTTCTTCACCAGAAGTTACCTACTGCATGGAAGTGACAAATCTTTCACACTGACTCTATGCATATGCCTCCCCACATAATTTCAGCTAAGCTTTCAGATGCCTAAGAATGTATCGCATCTGCCCATGTAACCCTAAAAAGTAAATCCTCGGTACATCAGCCAAGCTACACACCCAGGCATTCAGCTGAAAGACAGTTCTAAAAACTGCCAGAAAAATTCATCAACAAGAAGTGTGTTCATAATAGACTACTTCATTGGAATCATGTAAATAACCACGCTGGCCATAATGCTAGTGTAACACAAAGGCACTGTGGCTCCATGTCTGTGCCTGAAAATCTAGGAAAAAAAAAAAACAAACAAAACAAAAGAGTAAAATGTGGTGAAGAAAACCCTGAGACTTAAATCCCAAGTGCCAGCTAGTTCTCTGTATTTTCTCTGTACAGTCAGCTTATCAAGAATAGATTTCTCTCTATTGCAAGTTCCTGTGGAATGGCAAGTACATAGACATCAGAGCACTGGCCACCACAGCAACCACTGCTTGGCAGCTCTAACTCTGAATGTCTTTCTAAGTGAGTTTTCTAAAAGTATATATATTACACAGTCATATCACATGTATTTGTTATAACAGAAAGGCTTTGTCCCAGCCCTGCTACTTATGCAAGAAGCTTCATTTTAGGATCTTATGTGTTGCTTTGGACAAGGAGAATGGAGTCTTTTTTTATAGAATACAGTGTCATAGCAGCAAATAAACAGAGCCTACCTATTATCTTTGCACTTGGGACTGAAGTTTAGGCTGCCTTTGGGAGAGAAAACAAGGCAAGTTCAAGAGGTCTTTGACTGCTGAGTTTTTGATTGTTGAACTTTTAGGACTAATTTCTATGACACAGAAATGCATTCTCATAGAAATCATCATCTCTGTTATTCGTGGAGATCTTTCAGGGTTTAGGTATTCAGAGACAGCCTTCTTCGTTCAATGCCTGTATTCAGTCAAGCAGCTTTTTCAGACTCAAAGCAGGCCCTCCAGAAGGACACATTCTAAAAAAGCCAGGAAGTAACTTCCTAATGCAACTTCACACCTCCCCAGATGCTAGTTTCAAATTAATCATCTGTTCTAGGGACAGCAGATGGAAAATAATATTCCTGATAAAATGGGTCTAATGAGAGCTGGAGCACCTGTGCTGGCTGCTACATTTTACAAGAAGGCCTAAGATTTTTGACTGGATACAGGGGCAATATTGATGTTTAGTGTCTGCAAAAAAAAAATAATCCTCCCACTTATTTGATATTGAGGAAGTTTGACAAAGGAGATGACTGTACAACCTATTTTGAGTTTGGCCTCATCAAGTTTAGGATCTGGGAATGACAGTTCTCACTCACAGAAGTGAGGCAATGGCCTGATTTGAGTCCCACACCACAGCTCCAAATCTTAACATCGATCTCAGCTGCCAGAAGGAGGACAAAGCAAGGAGGAAGCACATACCACTTTCTAGGATACAAACAAAAAGAACATTATAGGATCTTTTACACTGAAGCTCCTTCAAAAGAAAAGCACCTGGAGCAGGTCTGCAACCAGCTCCTGCAGTAGGTCCTGTCTAAACTGCTGTCCTCCAGCCCTCCTTGTTGCTTTTTCTGGTACTGTGCTGTTCTTCTTTGATCCCTCGCTTTTTTTATCCTGTGTTTTAGCTGCCCAGTTATATCCTCGCCAGCCCATACTTCTCTCTCTCAGGTCTTGCCCTCTTGCTTCCTCTCGCTCACCTTTCCTTTCCTAATTGAGAAAATTCACTTTTTTTAGGCTTGTTTGCTGCAGAGAAAGTAGAACCTGTCTAGCATACAGCTAGCCAAACCCCATGAACTAATTTTCCCTAAAATAGATCAACCCTCTTTCTAAATCTCTTTGTTAATCTTAATTAACTACATTCCTAGCTATCTCCCTTCCTCCCTGGTCACAAGCACAATGCTTCTGTGCTCCCTGCTGTCCCCTTTTTCCTGCATCTCCCCCAGCACAGGCTGCTCCTGCTATAAACTCCCTTTTTAATAGCAGCAGTCTTATTTTTGGTGCAGCAGCAACTTCATCCTGCCCTAGTTCATGTGGTGTACTTCTCCTTCTTTCTTCCTGCACGATTGGTTGCTGCAGCTTATCACATGCGCTCTGCTCCCCTTGTGCTGTAGCTTCAAAGCACTCCAGGTTTTTTGATTTGCCTCTCCTACTGCTCCAAGACTCTGAGTGATACAGAGAACCTCCTACAGCCAGAAAGGAACTGTGATTTTTAGCAATGATGTTTGCTATAACTATTTAAAGCACACTTAAGAAGACACATAATAAGTAGGTTTGAGGGAAGTGGTAGCGATCCACCCACTACGTTCCTTTTAGCTAACCCTTTAATTAAATATTAAAGATACGGTTCTCAGGAAGATTTAAAATAACCCGCTGACAGAAAAAAAGAGGCAAGTTAAAAAACAGCAGAGAAAGAAATAATCCCCCCCCCAAAGACTTACCACACCTTCATACAGCTTTTAACATAATTTTACTGTGCTGATGAGGGAAGAGTTTTTCTGAAGGGAAATAACAAACCTTATGCTCTCCAGTGCTAGATCCCTCTATATGTCCTCAAGGAGTCCCACTAGGAATTGCCAAATATTTGATGCCTAACTAAACATACTAGTTTCCTCTTTCATAAAGGATAGCAAAAAAATGTTTATAAAACTGAGTAAATAAATCACCTGAAACGTTACTCCTCACTCAAAAGACAGATTCTGCTGCTGGAGGCATAGAATTGATACACAGTTTGAGGGGAAAAGTATATACATACATTGATTACGGCCTCAAAATATAAAGCAGGGTGAGATAAATCACAGCAAGATCTGTGCAGATTTGTGGTACGAAACATTTCCATTTATAACTGAGATAAGGCACACCACGTGGGTACCACAAATGGTCAGAGGAGAAAGAGAAGAGGCAGCTGGTGAAGATGAGGAGAAGTGTAAGAAACCAGCCATGTCCACAAAACTGAGTGGCCCTGACCCGCCTAACCATTTTGGTGAAGGTTTTGATTATTTTTCTCCCTATCTAGCTGACAAACAGCTACACTGGCAAAGCAACTACAGATAAACTGAGCAGTGTTTTTGCACAAGAATCTGCTGTGCCGCTTCTCTTCCTTACTCTCTTGTTCTCCACCGTGTGTAGTTTTAAATCAAACTCCAAACTCTCTGTACAGTGTCCACTGTCGCTGTAATACAAACAGAAAGTGGTGAACCACTTCGATTTGCTCTTGCATTAGCCATAGAGTGGAAAGTGTTCTCAAAAACACACCCTCCCCCCCAAACTAGCTTTACAATCAATACTGTCCTGCTTTCAATTAAAATACTGCCACAACAGCTATATGTACAAAGTGCCTAGAATTTCACAGTAGAAAACCTATTACTTTGAATACAAAAGTTGGCCAAAATGATTGAATTCCTGAGGCAACAGAAACGATACTGGTGATTTTATTCAGCATGTGTTCAATACGATTTTCCATTTGGAGTCCACATTCTTTAATGCTTTTCTTATACCATTCTAAACATTACCTTCAGCTTTTATGGAGTCCCTTAGAAAGTTTTTTTTTCAATTTGTTTACCAGAAAACTTAAATCTTAATGATTAAATAATAGGACATTTATATACACCAGTGGGTTTTCTCAGATACTGGGCTCTAAGTACATACAGTGTCTATTGAGTGAAAATAAAAAAGAAAATTCCAGTCATGCACATCATCTTACAAACCATGTTCCATTTGCCTTGAAAATTTTTACTCTGTTACTGGCATATCATTTTAAAATTAAGCAGGTATTTTTTTAAGGTTGCTTTGTCCATTTCCATTTGTTTGTTTTGCCATTTTGAAGAACTGACAGGCCACATGCTACTGCAGAAGGTACCGGCAGGGTAATAATGGTTCTGCTACCACCAACCACTTCAAGCCCAGGCGTGGATGTGTTTAAAAAAACCACCTAACCTTCAGCTAACTGCACTGGTTTATTTCTGAACAGCACATCACAATATCAGCATAGATAGCACATTGTAACCGGTTGGGTGATTCCACTTAATAATTTTTCAACACTAGGACCTTTCAGCATTTTAATTCCGGTTTCATTTATGAATTAAAGGTCATATATAGAGCACAAATGAGGTCTAAATTTAGTCACAGCAGACCACAGTTCCACATAAAGACAAATCTTCAAGTTATGTTGACCTGCTAGGAGACAAAGATAAACAGCACAGCAAACATGTACCTGCAATGCACTGCTTCCCTATTAAATATTAACTGTTTCATTTACATTTAAATGAACTGAGCAGTAATGGATAGACTTTCCAGTACTGCTGTTTGGTGCTGCTGTCATGGAAAGAAGCTGAAGACAATGTGGGCTGTATGGGGGCAAATGACGCAATCTCAGCATCCGCTCAAGTGATTTCAATGATGACCGTTCTCCAGTCTTGAAATATAATCCTACACAGCACTTTTTTCCCCTCTCCCTCTGTAAACACATCTGTTCATAAATAACTTATATGTCTCCTTGACATTCATGGTATGTAACTGAAGCTGAAGTAGAAAAGGATGGGTGGTGTACAGCACTGAGGAGATGTCACAGTACTTTTGTTCGGCATTTTTGTCAAGTGCAGGTTGCCAACATCAGCCATCAGAGACAGGCGGGGTCACCCACCCATATTTTTCATGGGTCTTCACCAAACTCTTAAACGTTGCTTCAGCTTCCTTTCGACTGAATGACTTTTTTGATTTGCCAGCTTTTCTGCAGATACGGCCCTGCACCAAACGAAAAAAGAAAACCTTCATTAAACACGTGAACACGCAGCTGGGAACCACAGCTTAACTTTTCAACGCATCCAGCCAAAAGACATTCACTTACGGGTACCAGAAAGCAGAGTTCCCAAACTGGAGCAGACAAATACATTATTAGAGATGATTAAAAATTACATGCAGTAAAGGGAGGGGAAAAAAAAAAAAAGGACATCTGCCAGGCTATTTCTTCCCAGTGAGCCCCTGTGCTGGCATGCTGCCCTGCATGCAGCAACCAGCAGCTGCTGCTGCTGTGGCCATGCCGCAGGGCTTGTCTCCCTCTCTGCTGCACGGGGACCCCTGCAAGCAAATGAAGGGACCTCTACCGTAAAGCATTTGGTGGGCAGACCCTCATGCCCGCCCCGTGGGGTCAAGGGTGCAGCCCTAGGCAGGCAGGGACCGCAAGGATGCCACAGAAATGGCAGCTCGGCATGGCAGGGTGCCACTTTCCACCGGCTCCTGGGGTCAAGTGGGTTTTGGGAGCATGCCCCTTCTTTCAGCAGCAGGACAGGAAGGGTCTCCCCAAGGGCCAGCGGCTGTGGCTGGAGGAGGAGGCAGGCTGCTGGTACTGGTGCCAAGGGACCAGCTTGGGGCTGGGGAGACAGAAAGAGGTTTCAAGCCAATTTTGATGCCACGCTTATAATATAGTCTGAAGTGTGAATATCACGGAGTTGGCAATTCTGGAGAACCACCATAGAAGTGGAGTGTTTCTGTGCAATATGTCTCAGAGCTACCGTATCTCACCCCCGACACCCCACTGCCAACGCAGAATGTCACTAAAAATTACATCCATCCCATGAAACACACTCTGTTCTTCTTCTCATCTGACCCGTGAGAAACAAATAGCCCTGGCATTTCTTAAAGGCAGGATCACATTAAAACCAACTTGCTTCCAACCTACATAAAAAGAAATTCTAATTTGTTTATTACCCCTTCATGACAAGTTTGATAATAAATGACAATATATACATTTAAACATACTGCATCCTTATTACTCTGCAATTAAATATTACCTCTAAATGCACAGCAGTATATAATTTCAAATCCTTGTTTGGCAACATAAGACATCTACTGAGTTATTAATAGCTTAGCTTATTTTGCACATTGGTCCATGTCAATTACCAACTAACAGAGACAGAAGAAAGAAACCTAGCTGCAGATTTATTCCACTCTCCAGCAATAATACCCTTTAAAGTATTTACGCCTATTGGATTTGTCACAAAACAGAAGTTTAATAATTTTTATAACTGTTTGACAGACTACACTGAAAGCCTTTTTTTAGAATAAGTGGTATTTATGAGCAGATACGATTTACAGTGTTACAATTATTAAGAACCAAGTTAGTATGTTCTAATTTTTTCCGTTCCTTTGCTTAAAATGATGCATCAGGTTTCCTCTTTTGCCTCACGTCTTACCGTCAATTTGGAATTTTAACCTAAAAAACTGTAATTCATAATCACATGCAACAAATAGTACTGAGAAAATAATTAGGTATGTGGAGGGGAAAAAAAAGGGAAAAAAAGGAGGGAGAAAAGAAAACAAACTCTGCCCTCAGAGTATCAAAGTTATTTTTACAGATTAAAATGAGTAAGATTACTCTGTGGTGTGGACAAATAATTTAATTCTAGAAAGCTGACACAAAAGTGTGTTTTGTGTTTTAATAAGTCATTTTTCTGTGCAGTTTGACTTCTCTTTCAGAGCCTAACTTAACTAAAGATTAGGAACAGCCTCTAATTCCCATCTCCATTTATTCACAGCAAATTTATACTGATTTGGTTTTCACAAAAATAGCTATTTTATCTTTTGATGCTTTTACTCGCTTTTCTCCCTAGATGCCATTTCCAGACTAGCAACGTATTTCCTCTTTAAATACCTTTTGATAGACTAAACAGCAAGACACCTTCCCTATTCCCATACTAATCTGGCAATTAGTATTTCCCAAATAAGGATGATCTCAATAGTACTTAATTTAACCTTGGTAATAAATTTTCTTAGGAAATGTTCCTTTTTACTTTTGACAAAGGGAATAATTAAATTAAACCAGGTAACATTTTTAAAATCTCATGATTGCCAGTTCTAATATTGCTCTTCTCTCAAGAATTGCTATGCCAGTTGGGTGCTGGAACATAACATATTCTCATTGACTAATTATCTCACATATCCTGCAGGAGTATTTTTGTTGTTACAAAACATGTTTTGTATTTTCTTCCTAATCTGAGCTTTTGTTGGAAGCATACTTAGACAAGCATAGGACAAGATAATGCAAAGTGCAACAGAAGGTGAAATCAGCATAGGAAATGCTGTCCTCAAAATCTCATCAATAAAATATTTTTGAAAGTAAATATAAACCTGCTCTACTACTTAATTTCTGGATTAGGTCCAGTTGCCATCTCTTGTCTTACACATCTGATTTTTTATCATTTAAGGCTTTGATACCTTTCTGAATTGTGTGCACAGCACCTCGCACAGTATGATCCATGTCTTCTTCATCAAACTATTAATATTAATCTGCACCTAGAAATAGGATCTTTGCATTGAGATCAGCTATCGCTCATATTCACTGCCAACTACTTATTGCTTTCAACAAGGAAACTAAGAATCCTTTGGCGTTGCAATAACGCAGTGAATACCATCACATCTTCTAAAATTTTACTGGAGCCACAGCAGACGAAATGAGCATCGCTCCATGAGTTTATTCTCATACTTCTTTGTTATGAATGTAACAGATCATTAAATCTATTCCTAAAACGCATTCTGGTGCCATATACAGGTTGTATGTAAACTGCATCATCAAAGACCAGCTAATTCCACCCGACTGTATTCCATGTATTTCTGTGTTTATACAGAAACTAAGGGTGGCATGGTTAGCACTGTCTCTTATTAACAAATATCCTGCCAGGTGTTTATAATTTGGATAAAATTTAACCTTGTGGACTGAAAGTTTCCCTTTTCAGTGCCTCATGTAAACCTAAGGTAAAAAGAAAGAAGGGTGGAATTTTAGTCAACACAGTTCAGATGCTTTTTAGTCTATACTGAGCAGTATCTGCTGTCTTAATGATTTTTAGCTTTTTTCCATTCCCACAAAACTCTTTCCAAGTTTAACTAAAAATGGCATTTTGCACACAATTATAAACGAAAGTGTCAAGCAAACATTTTAACAGGCAACATTACCAGCTCTGACTACAGTTTATTTTCAGACTGCTACTTAAACATGCAGCCTTTTTAACTCTGGTCAGAAGACTATGAGCTGCTGCATTCCGTAAATATGATAAATATGGTAAACACAGTATGCAAATACAGCACTGGCCACAGCTCAACTGCACACAACTGCATTTTGACTAATCTCTAAACCACGCACGTCACTGCTGCCGTGGTAAGGAATACAGATCATCTGCACAGCCAATGTTTCCATGTGTCCAGCACCAAATCAAGAAAATACATCAAGCTGGTACCTGACCAAGATCAAAACATTACACAGAAGACTAAAAACCACAGATAAAACCCAATAAAGCCTTTCCTAACGATATTAATGTCGACTTTAGCTCTGAGAAGTCGCACCAGGAGCTTACTTAAATAGTTGCAATACTTTCAGACACTCACAGAGCGCTTTTCATAAAGGGATAACTGAAAATCTAATTAAAATAAGGAGTTGGAGAGAACATTTCAGATTTTGCCATCTGCTGTGACTTCATGTACTTATCAAGATATAATTTTAACAAGCTTAGAAACATATGAAAGGTGAAAGTAATGCCATAGCATCCAACTGGTTTACCCAGCCCCACTGAAATGCAGGGGCCCATGTGCTGCACTTAGCCTCCTCCCTCACTTGTGCTCCTACTGCGCTGGTTTGCATGGCATGGTGAGCAATTGCATGCCACTCATCTACTCTTTGCCCAAACTAACAAGTTTGAACAACCAGCTGGTAAGGATCCAGTCTATAACCCTGGTAACTGCTAGGAGAAAGACCTCCTGGAGCACAGTCTGCTGTGGGCAGCCTTCTTAGGATCCTGGCCATACTGAGGGACCGCTCCCTCCCACCATCTTCAGCAAAAGACCCAAGGTCAATCTCACATGTGATATGGCACCCACATTTACAGACCACTGTGGGCAAATCTGGGAGCTTTTCTACTTCTCAGTGATGCTGCAGTAGGCTCCATGTTCTTCCACAATCGTCAACGCATCAGCATGTCCATCCCTTGAGAAGGCTATGTGACACTGAAGCACATCCTCAAAAATATTCAACTCAACATCTAAAAGCTTTTTAAAGTCCTTCAGTATCACTATCAGCAATGTGCCATATCTTTTCTTCCCCAACACCACCATGTCATGAAGTGCTCCGAAGACAGAGTTAAGTCCTGTACAGAGATATCAAATAAGAAGCCTGAGACTCTTTAACCCTGTAATCCCACTACAACCACGTATCTGCCCACGTCTGGCCTGCGTGTCATGAAAAACAGTCCTGACATTTCTTCTGGTATTTCCAGAATCAGGATGGCCTCAAGAGATTTCATCAGCAATGAAGGGATTTCTCTCTCCCGTCAAATCAGCTATACTAGCTCCCAGACCAAAACCCATCAGTTTTGGCATAGCACACAGCATCAGGTGTGCTTTCATGTCATACCAATTTTGGCACTACATGGAAGGACAGGACTACATAACAGTGGCCAGCCTTTCACAGGATCATATAATCACTGAAGTGCTGGATGGAAGGGACTGATGGAGGTCTCTAAGTTCAACTTAGATAGTTGGAGCTGAACTGCCAACACAAGTCAGCTGTGGCACTGTGTAGCCAGGTCCTGAATCCTTCAAGGTTGTGCTCAATCCTCTCCTGATACAAGTCCCTGTGTTAATAGGTCCCATTCTTTTGAGAGATTTATTGTACGCAGTCACCGGCCCTCACAGGACTGAGGTTATTCTGGAAACAGCGCAAGCCCCTGTGCTACAGGTCTCAGAGATGCCACAGCAAACCCTTCAGGCCCATCAAGACTTTCTTCTCCTGGATCAGTTAACAAAAAGTTGCATTCATTGTGAACAGCACAAAGCTAACAGACTGAGAAGCAGGCAAGCCTTCACGTTGTTAGCACTGGTCTTAACGCAGACTCCTCAGCCCTGCATTCCTGGAGACACAAATAACTCAAGGTTGATCTTCCAAGGGCAAACCATACCTGCCTTCCGCACACGGGGCTAAAGGTGGCCTATCATTTAAAGCAGCATAAGGGAGCATGGGTACAGCTTCATTTTCTCCCTTCATCTCCTAAGAGATCTCTATAACAGGCTCTAGTGACCCACTTCTAGGTAAATGTCAAGAGATGGAAAACAAGCAAAGGTTTAGAGAGGTACATAAAAGACTGCAGGTAGTCACTGTGCCACACACTGCATCTGTGGTGATCCCTCCAAGGACAAAGAAGGAGACCCACAAGGATATGCTCATTTTCCAAGTCTGTTGTCCCAGGCTTCTCCTTGGATGATACAAAACCTGGGATTTTTGTAACAGCTGGAGCACACTATGAGTCTCTAGTACGTGACATGTTCCACTAACATGCCAACGACTAATGGCTTTGGGCCTCAACTGTTCAAACTATGCAAACATACTCCAAGCTTTTCTGATAAGTAACAGAGGAATACAGTGCTTAAGCCTGAACCAGTCCTATTCTAGAATATTTAAACAAGTTTTTAGGGCAAAATATTTCCACTGGCTTTAGAGAAGCATTCAGAAGTAGAGCAACGCTAAAGTGAGCTACTGTCTTGCTCTCAGTGCAACGACTGCAGTGTGTTACAACATCATCACTGGAGTGCTATATACACAGTCTCTTCGCCCAATTACATGGTTTATAATTTTTTTTCCTTCATGTACTGATGAGGCACAGTTAATCATGTCTCAAAAACCGCACACAATTTATATTGCACTATATGTAATTATTAGCCATAGCTAAAATAAAGCAGTATAGAAAATGATGCAGACAAATTCTGTTAATGTTGCAGTATAAGTAAATTAAAAATGTGTAATTTCCAAAGCAGTATTTCCACACCTTTTTTGTCTCCTTTTTAAGAATAATCCATACAAAGAAGTGAAAACTCAGCAAGCTCCAGTTTTAAAGCATCCTATAAATTGCTCCTTCTGGGAGCGTGACTGCTCTTTGTGCAGGAAAAAGAAATCTGAGCTCCAGCTGAGTAATTATTAACGCTCACTCGTCTGTGTGCAGCTTGGTGCAAGTAGCTATTAATCGATACAAACACTTACAGCCCCGATCCCTGTTTGACAGCTCCAGAGCACTGCGCTGCTTTTCCTCACCTTTCCCTAAGGAAAGAAACACACTTCTTGCATTTTATAGGTGGGACAAACTCTTTGTTGGCAAAAGAACGAGAAAATTTTGACATCCAACCGCATTCTTCAAAGGTGCCTCTTTCACTTCCAGGGCCAAAGGTGCTGTCTTACAACATGAATATAGAATCATAGAATGGTTCAGGTTGGAAGGGACCCTAAAGATCATCGAGTTCCAACCCCCCTGACACGGGCAGGGACACCTCCCACTAGACCAGGTTGCTCAAAGCCCCATCCAGCCTGGCCTTGAACACCTCCAGGGACGGGGCATCCACAACTTCTCTGGGCAACCTGTTCCAGTGCTTCACCACCCTCACAGTAAAGAATTTCTTCCTGATATCTAATCTAAATCTCTCCTCTTTCAGTTTAAAACCATTACCCCTTGTCCCACTGCTACACTCCCTGATAAAGAGTCCCTCCCCATCTCTCCTGTAGGCCCCCTTCAGGTACTGGAAGGCTGCTATAAGGTCTCCCCAGAGCCTTCTCTTCTCCAGGCTGAACAACCCCAACTCTCTCAGCCTGTCTTCATAGGAGAGGTGCTCCAGCCCTCTGATCATATTTGCAGCCCTCCACTGGACTCATTCCAACAGGTCCATGTCTTTCCTGTGCTGAGGACTCCAGAGCTGGACCCAGTATTCCAGGTGGGGTCTCACCAGAGAGGAGTAGAGGGGCAGAATCACCTTGACCTGCTGGCCACGCTTCTTTTGATGCAGCCCAGGATGTGGTTGACTTCCTGGGCTGCTAGCACGCATTGCTGGCTCATGTTGAGCTTCTCATCCACCACATGGTGGGCTTCCATCAAAAGAGATTGTCCCTGTCCCCTTCTGTCAAATGGGCACCTGCTAGTCCAAATGACAAAGAGTCTTTTCCTCTGTTGGTCTTCCACTGAGCTCCTTGGACCACCTCTCTGTGGAATCAGGGTACCAGGAGAGTTACTGAGGGCAAGTCCAGGTGAAAAGGCTGGGAGCATGACAGCCCCTCTTTGCATCAGCCCACAGGTCCTCCACATCAGGAACCTAAAGTTACCCAAGTTAAAGACTGCCACAGGTGTAAACCCCACCAAAGCAAAGCAAATCATCCTTTATGACAGGCTGTAAGGACAAAGGAGCTACAGCCCAGACAACAATGCCTATCTCCACGTTTCCCAAAACTGCTAAAAAAACCCCAGGAGTAAAAAGTAGACCATCTCTGGGAAGTTAAGACACAATTCAGTAAGATCAGAGTCACAAGACAATGGGCCTTTTCCCCTGCTATTTACACAAATGTATCAATCTCTGTGCTATGATAAGAAGAGGATTATCTGCACTTCACAGGTGGAAAAGAGGAACACAGGGAAGTGATATGACTTGCCCATTACTGCACCTGAAGACCTGGAAGCCAAACTCAGATAAGATAATCTTTCCTCAGCCTAAGTGCTCTAACTGTGAAATGTCCTCTGTCTTCCTCCCCCTCTCCCCCAATTATAAAACACTTCAATACTCGGTATATTTTAAGAGAAATAATCTTGTCAAATGTATAGAAAATTTGACATTTACATAAATTCATAGAAAATTTGAAAAAATACTAACATCAGTTTCCTCTGCTCTAGGTTTTTTTATGGGCACGTATTATGGAAACAAGGGCTAAACTTCTTACTGCAGCTGGGGGTTTGTTACCATTTGTAACACAAACCTAGAAACAGGAGGAATATCTAGCCATTCCACAGCTCATAAAGCCTGGCTATGAGAAACATCTGAGCCTCAGGTCATTTCATAATGCAGGCTTACTTTTCCTTCCTCAGGTTTATTTATAAATTGTCTTTGAATGCAGATTTGGGATTGTGACTGACTTGTAACTCTATCATGGAGTCATTGCAGAAGTTCCAGGGGTTTTGGAGAGCCTGCGCAGACAAGGATTAAATCAATGAGGATCATTGATTTTAACAACGTGCATGAAATCATGAAGCAGATAAAAAGACGTTTCCCAAGGACAGACCCTGTGCAAGGCAGACACATATCTGCCACACACAGCTGAGGATGGGCACACTTGATGTACCACTCCCCAGTCTGACTTTTAAATGGAATGGGGCGAATCAGACTGGCACCCTGATCCTGTTTCAGAAGGGGAATCACCTGAATGTCTTAAGTGTGGTGCCCACTTACCTGTTTCATGAAGACCAAGAGGGACTGCAAATTCATTTTCATCAAAGTACACCTACGCTTCTCCCTAGCTTACGCTCTTTCCATTCCCAGCACAGTGCTGGTTTCACTGGTAACAGCACCATGTCCTTCCCGTGCAGCTTGTCCTGCAGCTTCCAGGATCAACTCTGACTCCGGGTGGAAAGAGCGGTAATTAAGACCAACACCGCGGAGTGCTCAGCACCCTCTAGAAATGACTCTGTGAAGTATGACTCAGACCAGCCCCAAGCCACATGCTTTCCAAAAATACCATGATATTCAACAGAAACCCTGGTATCCCATTTACAAGTGAGACAACCACGCACATTAAATTTAACATATATTTTGAGCCATTCAGACAGCATAATCACTGCAGCCCCTGAAGTTCTCCCTGTTTAGCCATGGAGTAATTGCACCTGGCAATCCTTCCATCCTCCCATCTCCTTTCACGCCTAATGTCAACGTTACCTTTCTTGACAGTTACAGGAGAAGATAATTTGTAAACTGGAAACTGCATGTGAAGGACTGAATACATCAAGGAAAAGAAGAGATCTTCACTGACTCTCAGCAGCCCAAGGGAGCTGAGACAGGAAAAAGAAACGCAGCCAATATTACGTTACTTAACCAACGTCCCACTTTGTGAGGGCAGACGCCCACTCGGGGGACATGCCTCGCATCACGCCTGGCAATAAGACTCCCGCGATACGAGGACAAGGATTACTGTGGAGTTAGAAATCTTCAATCTGGAAGTCTCCGGTCATGCATGGAAATCCCTGGGCATTGTGTAAATGCAAGGAAATCTGCATATTTTCAAGGCTAGCCTGTATAAAGAAGAGTAAATCTTCCTCACAAAAGAAAATGGGTTATTTGAAAAAATACAGTTCTTCAACAAAGTATCTGACAAAACACCCGAACGCTACACAGTTCTCTCTATCTATTTGAACACTTTCACTGAGGAAAATGAGGTCTTCTTTTATAATTCAGGGAGGAAGAATCTTGCTCTTTTGAGAAAATTCAATTTTCTAACGGTCCAAAGTGGCAATTCTTTTCAATTCTTATTTAAGAGATCAGCCAAGTACTGACAGGAAGAATTAGTTCTACCTATCATAAAAGCATGTTTTAAAATAAGCAATTTGTTTCAATTTAGTGATTTAACTTATTTGATGACTATTTTAACAATAAGGATGATAGTTGAAAATATTTTAAAATTTTCCTTCTTATGCTTTGAAGGGGTAAAATGGGGATTATGTTCCCCCTGCTTTTTAAAAGAATTAAAACAGCCTCCTACTTCAATGAGTTGGAATCCCTGTGTCTTCATTCCTCTCAGTAGAATATATTTGCATAATAATAGTGGATAGTCAGAACAGCAATATATCAGAGTACACACGAACAATATTTTTGCCAGCCCATTCATCAGTCCCAGCATCTCAACATAGCAAACATATATGCTCCTACTTAAACTTCAGCTTGATAATCTGAATTGCAATAAAAGAGAAACCTTAGCAGGCCAATATATCTGATCTTCCTCTGTTGCTAAACAGTATTCTTTGTTACCTCTTTGGCCCAGCATTTATACCTTTTCACAGGGAACAAGGCCCGCAATACATTCTTTGTCTCCTCTGCAATCTTTGTACATGAGTCGATGTGTTTTTCAACCATGGGCCTAAAGCAACATTTCTTCCCTTGATGATAACCGGCATCATTTGCGTAGGCAACTAATGGAAAGCAAAAAGCAAGCCGGTTTTATGTTGTAAGGCCCTAATAGAGTACAATAGCTCCAAATAATTCAGAGACCACTGTGTTCTCTATATATTTCTGCAGCCTTTGAGATTAGCTGATTTATTCATGGCTACAGTCCTCAAACCCAGCATCTGGAGTATGAAAATCCATGGATTTGCAATTAATTTATGCTATACATATTTGAAAGACCTGGAGTCTGCTGACCTCCTGGACACCATGTAAGTCCCATCTGCTATCTGCTCGCTCATACTTTTGTTTGAAAGGATGAAGAGGGAGTAATTTAGACTATGATTAACCGCTACCTTCTGTATCTGTTTTTCATAAAATAAGCCTGTTTCTCCTGTTTCAAGTCAGCTGGGATACTTGTATTTTTAAAATGGAAAGATAAAGCAGTCCAATGGTCATACGAGGCACATATCTCTTGAAGCAAACTAACGGGATTCCACTGAGGTACTTCTAATATTACAATGCAAAGGATGAAAGTACTATATACCATCAACTTTTATTTGAATTCAGGAAATTTTCCTATAGAAAATGAAATCTTAATTACAAATGATACCCATTTTTGACTTAAATCACTATACAGAAGTCCACCATAGCAAGAGTACTTGTAACTAGAGGTTCCCCGTTTCTATTTCAGTATGCCCTGACAAAACTTTTATGCTCCTCCTATAAGAATAAAGGAAGAATAAAGGAGTATTTTCCTCAAAACAAAGAACTTTTCCAAGACATGATCTGCAGAGTCGACAGTTACCTGAAAGCTGCCTTTGGCTGGCAGTCCTGTCCCCAGCCTCCAGAGAACAAGGAACTTATAAAAAGGAGGACAAAGCTGCTACTGGTCAGCACTACTAGAAGCTTAAGCCCAAGGTCTTCAAGGCATCAGATGCAGCTGTATTATATTACTTATTCTTAAAACAAAAAATTCCTAATGCATTATTTGGACACTGGCATACATAGTTTTGTCCTCTCTTAAACTTCCACCAAACCAGCATCAAGACATTACTTTCCAGTGAGAAACATCCTGGTTATCCTCTTCCACTTTTAGACAAAGTCTGCTCCTTTTCGTTTGGGACCATATCATCCGCCATCTTTTCAAATGAGAGAGAAGACGATTCTTCCCTGAAACATGGGTGCTGCCTCAGCTTTGTGTGTTATTCAAGGAGAGCCATGACGAAACTCCTGCTGTTCCATCACTCTCCTATGACCAACACTGTTGCCCCTTCTTTCCTCTAGTTATGAATATTATTGTGACAATGGCACTGTTATCAGGAAGCAGACAGCAACAGTCTCACTTTTTGGTGGACAAGTTGACCACGAGGCAGCAATGTGCCCTTGTGGCCAAGAAGGCGAATGGTCTCCTGGAATTCATTAAGAAGAGCGTGGCCAGCAGGTCGAGGGAGGTCATTCTCCCCCTCTACTCTGCCCTGGTGAGGCCACATCTGGAGTACTGTGTCCAGTTCTGGGCTCCCCAGTTCAAGACAAGGAACTACTGGAAAGAGTCCAGCAGAGGGCTGTGAAGATGACCAAGGGACTGGAGCATCTCTCTTGTGAGGAAAGGCTAAGACACCTGGGTCTGTTCAGCCTGGAGAAGAAAAGACTGAGAGGGGACCTCATCAACGTTTATAAATATCTAAAGGGCGAGTGTCAAGAGGATGGGGTCAGGCTCTTCTCATTGGTGCCCAGTGACAGGACAAGAGGCAACAGGCAGAAACTGAAACACGGGAAATTCCATCTGCACAGGTGGAAAAACTTTTTTACTTTGAGGGCGACAGAGCACTGGAACAGGCTGCCCAGAGACGTTGTGGAGTCTCCTTCGCTGGAGATATTCAAAAACCACCTGGATGCGACAATGTGCAACCTGCTCTAAGTGAAGGTGCTTTGGCAGGGGAGTTGGACTAGAAAAATCTCTAGACGTCCCTTCCAATCCCTACCATTCTGTGATTCTGTGTTTTTTAAATCTCTCTCTTAAATTATCAATAAACTGTCCTAAAGGGACCTGCTAGGAAGGCATAATGCTCAATGGGCAACTTCCACAGTGTGAATAGACAGTCAGCCATGGGAGGCTCTGTCTAGACAGGCACGTCTAACAGTTGCCTCCAGGACAACAAAAAACTGGTATTTAAATTATTTTGTTAGCATGACTCCACCTCCTTGGCTGACACCCCAGCTCCATGGTGGCTCATGGCTACCACTTCACCCATGATGATGGGAGCCAGTGAGCAGCTGACTCTGCAGGAAGCAAGTACAAAGTCATCCCCTTAAAACCAAGGCTACAGTTGAGTTAAGGACAACACCAAGTTTTTTTAAAATAAGATTCTGGATCCCAGACAGATAAACAGTCTTATGTCTTTGATGTACTGAGAATTCCCCTCAAGATACTGACTAGAGCTGTGTGAATAATTGATTTTCTCAGCTGAATAGCTGAAGCAACCAACCAAACAAACCCCAACTTGTTTGTTAATTAACTTCTTTTTTCCCCTTGAAAACTGGAAAGAAAAAAAAAAAAGCATAGTTTAGGACTGTTGAATTGTTTCATTCAAACAAAAACTGTCTCTCTTCCATTCTAAACTTTTTTCCAGAAAAAAAAATATCTAAAAAAGCAATACTAGATTCATGATGGGAAGCAAGGGTATGCATCCCATAAGGTAGAACATCTCTCAAGCGAGGTTACCTGAGGCGTATGGCTCCTGCTTGGTACAATATGGAGGAACAGCCACCCTACTTTAAAATCCAGCCCCTGGGAGACATGCTTAGGTTTGGGAACCTGGGTCCAGGTTCCCCCCCATAGAAGGGCAATGCTGAAAAGTAACCAAAAAGTGCTATCTCTTAATTTGTGTTGCACACTTTCATCTCCTTATAGACATAACTCCTGAGTGAAATGTTTCACCTGAGAGATGTCAGAATGACTTCTCTCAATTTTTCTTTTACTCCGCTAAAAGGTCTGTGAAATTAATTAAAAAATAATCTGAATTTGTCAAGGATCTTGATTGCCCAAGATGTATTTTCAGTGCTAGTTTTGTCTGCTTTTTGATCACTTCATCAAAAAATAAGAAGGTCGTGTATGTCATAGGTTACTATTAGCTCTGACAAAACAGCGGACCCAAGAAGTGCTGCGTTTCTCTCCAAAGAACCGGCAGAGAACTGCAGGGTTACAGTTAGCTTGGCAAAACGGGACTGACGAGAAACATTGAATGAAATCAGCCACCTCGGGTTTATCACGCAGATTGCCAAAAGGGGGAACGTAGGCTGGCGGGAAGTTCAGTCCTGCCTACTCACACCGGCACCCGCGCCGACGAGCTGCGCTTTCGGATGCGTCACAGGCTTGAGTATTCACAAGGATTTCATGCTAAATGATGGTGCTGAGAAGGGGTGACATTTCTCTGGAAGGTCCCATCTCCCACCCGGCCTTGTGGCTGCCGCCATTTGCTCCCACAGGGTCATTTTGAGGTGGTGGAGAACAGACCTCACTCATCCAGCCTGCCTGAGTAACAGCAAGCATGCTGAATATTCCACGCTATTGCAAGGTGCAGGCTGCTTACCGAAATTACACAACTAACCTGGTGCAAGCCATCGCTATTTGTTTGGGATGGCTCCTCGCAGGCACCGAGGGTGCCCCACGGCACGGCAGGAGTCACCCGAAACCAGCCCCGCACTGCCGGGAAACGCAGCGCCTCGGCCCCTAGCGTTTCAGAGGCTCTATTTCTATTTGGGAAAAAAAAAGTACTAGGGTGAAAAGCAGATTGCCTGTAAAATGAAAAACCAAAGGGGGATGAACGTCGTATTTTGAGTCCTATTATGCAATGGAGCCGAGGTTACATAAGGAGGGGAGAGTGATGACAGAAACGTGGCTCCCGTGACGCGGAGCCCGGCTACGATGACCAGCTGGCAACCCATCACAGGCTGCACCTCTGCAACCCAGGCATTAAATTTATTTTCAGTATTACCTATTAACCTTCCCACCTGGAATGAAAGAACCGAGCAATTGAAACATGCAGGTTACACCTACTTAACTACTAAGTTACTGGCAGCAATTTACTTCTGCATTTTTTTTTTTTTTCCCATACACATTCTCTTTTTTTTTATATATATATATAATTAACTTTGTAAACTTCTGAAAGAATGTTATTGAAACTCCTGCATTTTAAATGTGTTTATCAATGATGCACACATAAAAAATCTCTGTTATCAGAAATCACTACTACTTTCTGGAAATCTCTTAAGTGGTTTAGGGAAGAAAATTGTCAGATTATATAGCTTACTATTTAACTAATAAAACAATTTAGTGCTTTTCTTCACTGAGCCATTTTCTTATCCAAATAAATCTTAATTTAACCCTTTTACATTCAATATTCAATACCAAAAAAAGCTGCTGAATTGTTAAAAAGATTGGGAGAATTTAGCATTGTCCTTCTAAATCTTTGTTTAAAATAATGGGAACTATGATCTCTATAAAAAGAGATGGGTTAACAAACAGTGAGATGCAGTAGGAGTAGCTACAAAACTTCAACATATCCCAGGCTCAATGTAAATTAAGGCTCTATTTTTTTCTGGTAGATGTTTTTTATATCCCAAGGTGACCTAGGAAACTTGACCTCTTCAAATGAAGTGCAGAGAAAAACACTATCTGATTAAAAAAGGGAGCAGTAGGCCTAAATCAAACAGAAAAAAAGTCACTTACAAAAGAGTCCATTAAATAATCAAAATTAATTTTCAGTCTTAAGCTTTTACTTCTACTCAAGCTAGCAGTTCCATAGAGGCAAACAGGAGTAACCTCATTTTTAAGCAAATGAAAAATACGTTATTATTTACTCTTCCCCCCCCCTTTGCCAATATATGAATTTGAGAAGTTATTTAGCATCATTTACTGACAGATGTGGAGCTGTGCATGTCCCCTGGGTTCAAGGGCATTCATGAAGCGAACAGGAAAATCACCCTGTCACAGCCATGTGTATATTGCCCACTACAATAACCATAAAGGGATGGCTATGAGTTCCACCAGCAGTATGTAACCATTTATTAAAAACAGCTTACGAAATACATCTCTTCTGCAGGAGAGAAAGAAAAAAAAGCATAAAAATGCATTGATTCAGCTCAGACGAGATCTTCTGCTGGGGGAACTGGGCACCTCCTCCAGAGAGGAGAGCTGGCAGGAACCGTTTAGCTGCTGCAAAACTGCAGCACGTACCCAAAATTACGTGTTCCTTTCAGGCAGGGAGATTTTTAAACCGGCCCAACTTTGCTGGCAGCTCAGACAGCAGTTCCAGGTGTCACCCCATGCCACACCACTGCCCTGCGGGCCAAGCCCCAAACCCGGGGTGGCCTCTTGTCCTCCCGAGGGACGCTAGGCAGGACAGCGCCAGACAAAGACCTGGGGGCAGCAGCTCCAGCGTCGCGCCCTACGCCAGCAGCAGCACTTCACACAGAGACCAGCAAGTATGGCCGACGAGTGAAGGTGAAGGGCAGGAGGCGGAGGGCTCGAATCCCAAACCTCACGGGAGCCTGAAAAGCCCCTTTGGCTTTGGGGAGCAGGAGGTGACCCTCGGAGGCAACAGGCACAACATCACAGTGCCACACGCAGCAGAGCCAAGCACAGGGACAAAAGACACGCAGGAGGACACGATGGATGCACGTGCTCCTTACTCCTCCAAGCTGCCCCATACCTCCGTTGCACCTGCCCAAGGGACACCAAAACAGAACACGTGTGTCCCTGCCTCCTTCCCACCAGCAACACCAGGTCCTTCGGGCAGACCTGTCACCCTGGCACGTGTGTCCCTGCCTCCTTCCCACCAGCAACACCAGGTCCTTCGGGCAGACCTGTCACCCTGGCCTGGCCAAGGTCAGCCACAGGCAGGGCCTGACCCGCTGCCCTTCGGGGTTCCCATCCAAACACACCAAACCCCCCGGCCACACAAACACAGAGCGAGAGCCCACGGACGCCCTACCTGCCCCTTGACCAGGCTGGCCGCAAACTGCCTCATGACGGCCTCCACGGTGTAGGCGCTGGACCAGCCGCGGGGGGTGAGCAGCTCCATGCAGATGGCTCCGCCGTCGAGGACGTAGCCGTTCTCCAGGCGGGGGCTGAGCACCCTCATGAAGGGTGGCGAGAAGGGGAAGTTGTCGGGGAAGGTGAGGTTGAGCAGGATGTACTCCGTGTTGGTCTCCTTCATGTCCTGCCACAGCACCGAGTCCTTGTCCACCTGGTGCAGCTTCACGTTCCAGTCGAAGAGGCTCTCGTCCACCAGCTCCACCGAGATGAAGCGGTCGCTGAGCCGGGCGATGTCCTGCAGCTCCTTCATCAGCCGCCGGGTCCGCACCTGCGTGCAGTGCTGCTGCCGGCCGGCGGGAGCCAGCGGACCCGACCCCGACGGCAGCGGCACCAGCGGCGCCGGCCCCGACCCGCAGCCGGAGCCGGGGCCGGGACCGGGCCGCTGCGCCGCCTCCTTACCGGCGGCGGGCTCCCTGGCCGCCTCTCGTGGCTTCTCCCGGCCGCCTCCCGAGCGCGGCTGCGGGGGCTGCTTGGCGAGCTCCGGCGCCTTCTTGTTCTTGTGGCCCCCGGGGCTGCTCTCGCTGCTGCTGCTGCTGCAGCCGCCGCCGCCGCCCCCG
>KZ505663.1:39053-150828 GCA_002844005.1 Limosa lapponica baueri
TCACCACCCTCCATAGAGTAAAGATATGATATGTAAAGATGGTTGAGAAATAGATATGAATACATACGTGTGCATATATTTGTATATGTGTGTGCATTTCTGTATTTTTTGTGTTGCGAATGATGTGACAATCTTTGTTTCTTCAGCACAGCAGATACACATATCCTGTCCCTGCTCCCCTCCAGACCCCATAGGTCCATCCTCCTGGGACTCTGGGGCACAGGAAAGAAAAGCTGATTCCCAAATCTCTGTCCCCACAGCCCTTTTACTTTCAGAGACTGGAAAAGAGAATAAATGCAATAAGTGCTTTGAATTGGGGAGTAGTGAAGGCAAGACCCAAAGCGTGATCACATCTGTTGCGCAGAGCATGTAAAGCAATGGGTGGCATGTGCATATAGCAGCATTATATTCCATAAAGCCTTCCCCAAGCAAACACAACCCTTTCACCAGGAGTGGCCTAAAACACTCTCTTCTGTGGTTTTGAAGAGTGGCCTGTGCTGGAAAAGGACTATTGCGCTTCTGTAAACAGCTCCAGAGAAAACCGGTAGGGTTTCTTGAAAGCTATCTGCAGGACGCATTGTATTTTCATCAAAAACAGGGTAACTGACTCATTTCGACAGAAACTTCACCTGCAGCTTCAGTCCTGGCGGGTGGCCATGCGGAGCAAGGCGTTCAGTGGTTGTCCCTGGTTGAATACCTACTGCAAGATAGGATGGGGGGGCACATATGCTGAACCGAACTAGAATGCCAATTAGCAACTTGAGCCTTTGTGTTGGCTACATTAATGTTTTAAACTGAAAGGTCTCTGCATGGTGCTCCTGTGACAGTTGGCAACAGCAGCCGCTATCATAAATTTAACATGATGAAAGTTATTTACCTGTCTCATGTAACTGCTGAGGTATCTACCCAGCGGTGGAGCCATAAAAAAGAGCAAGGTCTCTGCAAAGGGAGACCAGAGCCAAGCAGCCCCTCGGTGGCCTGGTGCCATTGTTTTGTAAAACAGTACAAGATTAATGATGGAAGTGATGAGAAAGCTGTTTCAGTAACATGGAAGGTGCAATAGGTGTGCCTGGACAAATGGCGTTCTGCTGTGACAGGGGATTGCTCTGGTTGTGCTGCAAGTCGTGAAATCTGGTACAGTTTGTGTCTCTACTGTCTGCAGGCTTAAAAAGCTGTAATGAACTCCTCTTTTTCATACCCAGGCTTCCTCAGCAAGGGAATTAGTTGGTTAGTCCAGGATGGACTGTGGATGGCTGCAAGTCTAGGGCCTTGAAGCAAAACAGGGAATAAAACAGCTTGCAGGGGAGACTCCTCCTGTATCATCTAGACTGTCCTTGTCCACATATTCATTGACTGACAAAAAAGTCTGAAAAGTTTGGCCCATGATCTCTCTTTATGGATTCCTCATCAATTCTTCTTCCATAGTATCTTACATAGTAGAAACCTATCTATTAACTCAACTCATTATTATACATTCTCACCAGTTTCCCAGGTGCAGGAGTCAAACTGAACTAGTCTGCAATTTCCCAGACGCAGCCCTCCTATGGAGCAGGACAGGTTGATCCACTTACAGTAGTAAAGACATCTTAGAGTGATGCAATGATTCCAGAATCAGGGAGGTAAAAGGGCATCTGGGTATGAAAAACAGACTGACCTCTGACAGATATTTCTCCTACATATTTAGCTGGAGAGCTGCTTTCAGGCTCAGCCATTGCACACTGGTGAGTGGAACAGGACAGTGTTCAAAGTTCAGGTCCAGCAACAATCCTCAGCTTCACGTAGAGCAGAACTGCAGCAGATGAAGGGCATCTCAGACTCTTCTGCAGTAGAGAGGCATCTGCCCCTAGCTGGAGATTCAGAGCTCTGAACTCCCATTGCAATACCAATTTGGTGTTGTTTGGGGCTACCAGGAAGGTGGTATGATTTTTTTTTTTTATCTAGCAGGATAATATTGGCTGGTGATTTTCTCATTTTTACTGAGTTTGCAAAAAAAAAGGAGTTACTTGGGGCTCAGCAAAAAGCTCAGAGGCATATTGTTTGCTTGCATTTAAGTGCAGCAGAATTTTAAGGCCTGAGCATGTTAGAAAATGTTGCTTAAATTGAACAAGTGCAAAGAAGCCTTTCTAGGAAGATTAGGGGAACAAAATGCACATCTTCTAAGGAGAATTAGAAGATCTTGTCTTGTTTAGTACAGCCCAGCAGAGACTGAATGTGGGTGTGGTAACACTTTATAAATATATTTGAGAAGTAAATGTCAGAGAGGGATATTGACTTCATCACATGATCAAATGGCTGTGCAGTGAGTAATCCTGAATACATTTGGACTGGAAATCTAAAGGCTTCCAAGTATCTGATGAATGAAGGGCTCAAATACTCTTCTAAGCACTGGAAGCAGTAGCTTTCAGTCTTGTAGAATGGAGCCTGAGAAGCTTATGGACATAATTGTACAACACAATAGAACAGGAAAATGCCTGAAGATAGAAAATTAAGCTTATATTATGAGTCCCTGGGCATCTGATGTGTCAGTATCCCCAAATGTGTGAGAAAATAGATTAGATCACTGTCAATTTGCATTATACTTATAATAATTCCATGCCTCAGGGCTTCCACTGGAGTTAGGAAAGATTTTATTTTATTCCTCTTGATGCATAATTTGTCCTCTGCTGGTCTTTTTTGCCTTTCTCTGCAGGTCTGCAGATAGATAGATTGTTATAGGTGACACTGAAAGCTTAGGGTTTATGTGTCCAGCCTCTGGACCTGGAATTCTAAAAGGGTTATTTATCTAGATCAGCTTTTTAGGTACCATGGATTTCCTTTATAGCATGGGACATAGACTCTTTCCTAGAATCAAATGGAATTTTAATTAGTAAATTCTTTGTAAACCTGCAAGCAGACACTTTCAACAAGCAAGTTATTTATTCCTCTCTCCCTCCTTTACCTGACTGGGTTGTCCCAATGCTTACTAGTATCTCTGGGCACCTTTGAGTATTCATTATTTGCCTGCCTCCTTTCATCCTCCGAAGTGACAACATCACTTATTTTTAAAAGGATATCCAGAGGAAAGACACAAAAATGTTCACTGCTGGAATGCAAAAGCCTGTAGAGGTGCATGCGCAGTCCCTACATTACTGTTGATGCATCCTCCCAAGCTACCTTCCTCTCAGTATTGGATGTCCATCTGGCATTTCTAATCTCTTTCACTGAGATAAACAAAAGGCTTGAGGTAACCTCTTCTCCATGGACGATGATAGACCCAGGTAAATGCAAAGGATACCTGGGTAAATGAATAAATGATGTAAATCAATAGCCATTATATCACAGCAACAGCTTTTGAGAATGAGCGAGGTAAACAATATCCCTGGAGAATACGGTTGTCTGCTTTTTAAGTCTGCACAGCACTGGAGATGTTCAGGAGAGGCTTTTTATGTTCATGGTGTTCACCTTCATGTATTGCTGATTACTGACTAAAATAGATTTGCATCCAGGAGTTCTGAATCATGGAACTCTGTGTCAGAAGCGACCATCACATATACACATGGATATTTTTAAATTCTTGCACACATACACAAATGGAAGGTATGGTCAGTAATCCTGAGAAATGAGACATGCTTTAGCTTTGTGATTCTCAATGCCAATTATAAATCCTAAACCACTATGGAAAATGATAAAAGCAGGTGACAAAGGATTAGAAAAGGAAAAATCTTTAACAATAGTTAGATTAGTTGCACAATTGCTGGCAATGGCTCTATTCCTTAAAAGTGAGGAGTGTGTATTAACATACACTGTCATACACTGTCGCCCAGAACCGCGATCAAGTCCTCACACCCTGATCTTGGAGAAGCTGCTGCTGCCACCAGCTGGTAGTTCATCGGTCCTTGGCTGGAAAGATGAATACATAGCTTACTCAAAGAAGTCCCAGGAAGACAAGTAGGCCCTGAAGGAGGTCACATCTACAGAAAGTGACAGAAACACTGCTCCAGCCCAAAGTACATTTTGGAATTTGACATAAGACAAGATCTGTATTATGTTAACAGGACCAACTAATGGCAGCATTCAGAGTCAGCATGGGCATGGCTTGCTAAATGCTTGCTAGAACAGCAAGCATACTGAATTCATAGCATCAGACACTCAATCCTGGTCCTTTTTATGTTTAGATGACACTCATGTGCTTCACCACTTAGGTTCCAGAAATACATTTTGGGGTGCCAGGTCCTTTGTATTCCAGAAATAGAAATGGCAGTTCCTTGTGTGCTTCACTGCTCCTTCTGTAGGGCCAATGTAAGGAGGAATCTAGTGAGCACTGTCACGTACCATGCAGAGAACAAATGGTTTGGTGGTCTGATGAATGTTCGGCTGTCGCTCTGTGGCTGCAGTCATAGATGTTGTAAGAGAAGGGCTTTTACTCCTCCTATGGGACCAGTGCAGGCCAATGGTCCTTTCTTACCCTCTCTGTACACATGAAAATGCCCCCAGAGATCCTGCATTATCAGAAACTGTGTACATAGCTGTAGATCGGCTGCTAGGTCTGTTGTTAGCAAGCCAGAAGATGGAGGCTTCTCTCTATTAGGTTTAGCAACAACACACACTTTCTCCTGCAACATCCTCTACAAGAGGACAGTAGGAGCAAATCTGCGCTTGAGTCCTGGAAGCACCAGGAGGTACTTTGGGACAACAGTAGCACAGTCACTGCGCTGCTGTGCACTTTAGAAGGTGTTCGCCAGGATTGGGACAGCTGTACAGCAGATCTCACCTGGCTGTTTCATACTTGTTGTTCCTGTGAAAGTTAATATGTTGCAATTAACTATATTAGAAGAAATCAGTAACTTTGTTTTCTAAAGAATACTGCTTCATCTGGATGTCCGAGACAGGATGGATGACCCTGGACATCCTTGTTTCCAGACTAAGACATGGGAAATAGAAACAGAGAATCTTCTTGGGTTTAAGACATGCCTTTATAACAGATTAAATTAGGTCTGTTGTAGACCTAAACCACAAATACAACAGTGGTGATGAATAGTGCTTGTTATAAACACAATCACTGAGTCATAGCTGGCTATCACAGCAGAATCACATGCAATGCTACTGCCTTCAGTTTCCCTGATTTATGATGTCGCAGTCTTTCTTTTCCAGTGAGGCCAAGCTCTCTTTCTCACCCATTGACATTAGCCTTCATGACCTCTGAGTGTATCTATGCTGTACCAGGCATTGCTTCCATTTTCAGATACATGGGTAGACTGAACTCTGAACATCTGCAATCTCTGTAGCACGTTCATTTGCCCAGTCATTCGTGATGTGGTGATACCCAGCAAGCCCCCAATGTGCTCTTTATATTCCATTGCACCTTATGCAAAAATGCTGGTTGGCCATTTCAGATGTTTTTTGTTGTTGTTGTTGTTGTTGTTCTAGGTGTGCTTCTGCCGCTTGTAATACCAAGCCTGGTACTACCATTGCTTGGGCTGCCAGAGCCAGAGAGGCCACATGAACACATCTGATGCCGAAGCAATGCTCAACAGCATAGCAGCAATAATCCAGCACAAGATAGGCTTCCTTTCCCTTTTCTCTACTCCTAGACTCTGTCTCCATACCTCTATGACACCAATCACATACAAGATGCACAATCTTCCATGAACCCTCATAAAACCAGTACCTTTCTTATGTAAGACAGTCTCTTGAAAACTGTCACTGTAATTTCTGGCTTTTACCTGCTTTACCTTGGCCCAAACAACTTTTTGCCTCAGCTTCCCACGCCAGCCTCTGAGAGGCATCCACCCATTGACCCACATAGCAGGATCTGGGAGCTAATGCCCAGTGTGGGGCTTGGCTCACAAGGAGGTCCAGGCTGGGAGGAACATGGCAAGCCCAGCACCATTGTGACTGCATGGGCGAACTCCTATGATTCTAACTGTGACCACAGAAGATCAGGGAAGTAGAAGATATAGCCTGCACCCTGAAAATAACTTCTTTCCTTCTCCAAGGCTGGACCACCCTACCAGCTTCCCAGCTTGGTCTCCTCCCACGCACTGCCAAACATGGACAGACATTTTCTAGTGGGGAGGAGGACTGCCAAGGGCAATGTGTTTACTTCACTTTGATGGCATATAGTCATAGCCCCAGAGCCAGATAGTGGGTTAAACTGGGTCTTAATCTACCTGCACCCATCCTTACAAATCTTGACACGAGAATCATACATATTCCAACACCTCCATCTCTAGACCATGTTTTGTTTCAGAGGTGTTTTGCCTGAACTTACCGAAACCACATCCCAGAAGAACTGATGAGGCAGGAGGGCCACCAGGCATTCCCCAGAGGGGTGGAGGTGACAGTGCTCTGAGGTTTTGTCTGAAGACCTGTGCTGGGGATCAGAAGGGAAGCAGTAGACACAGAGAAAAGCCAAGCTATGTGGTCTGTCAGACAGTCATCACAAGAGAGGGCATTTCCTGCTCTATCTTTTCAGCCTTCATAGTACAGAAAGCACTCTGAGAGCCTGTGCTACTACAGCTGCCCTCTTGGAAAGTGAAGGTTGCTGAATTCCCCTGAAAATTATGTTTTTATAAGCAGATGATAAGGTTGTATGTGGTATGGCCTGAGGCAAGGCTTGTGGAGACATGAGGGACATGAGGCCTGTTGGGATAGTTTTGAACTAGTATGCTGAGAAAGGCAAATCTGACAGAACCTCATCCATATATAGTTTGTAAAAAGAAGACCCCGGAGCAATCCCTTATGCCAGACTTCACCTGGAATTCATCTCACATCAGGCTGGTCCAATCGCTCTGAAATCACTTTTGGGAGCAGTGTGGCAGACTAGATGGTCATCTCCTGGGGCTGCTCCTGAGAAAGATTTTATTTGGCAATATTGACATCAGAGTTCCTCGGGGGAATGCTACTGGCATAATTTAATATTTGTATTGATGATCTGGAGGTAAATATAAAATTGAAAATAAAAGAAAGTGTACAGAAAGGCCAGTGGAGCGATAAATAGAGTGGAGGGAGTAAACTGAACAGCTGTGTTTGTAAAATAAATGCATTTTAATAAAAACAATTTGCAAAGTCATCTTACTTGGAGTAAATCATGCAAGTTCATGTAACTGGAAACTATATTCCTTATAGCAGTAAACTTTAAAGGAAATTAGGGGTCATAATGTACTGGATCAGCACAAGATTCCCGTTGAATCTTGTGGTGAAGAGGAGTTTTGTAGTCCTGCAATGCATCAACAGGAAGGGATACACGAGCAGTGCAAAGCACGGGAGAACAGGGACCAATACCTCTGCAGAGAGCAATACCAGATTTAGATGTGCAGGCCATCTTCCCTTTTCTGATGATACTGAAAAAAACAGAAACACTGAAAAAGCTGAAAGTAATTAAAGAAAGTGATGTAAAAAGTTGAGTGTGTTTAATTTATCATATAGAAGTCTGAGACATGATTCAATTATTTGATTAAAGCACAGAATAGATATTTCAGAACTAAACTAACTGGACAATAAAGCATTTCTTCATCAGTTCGACAGAGGTGTGGAAAGAATCGATAGCTGTAAATTAGAGTCTTCTGTAAGTAAAACCTATTTGAAGACTGGATGCTGGACATGAACAGTAAGGTATCTTTCCCAGCGATGCAGGCAGATTGTAAAGAGGGTGGGTTATGAACACAGAATAGTGTGAAGAATGAGTTTAAAATGGAAGAGTTACTTGAACCCCACCAAGGAATAGTAGAAAGAGAGTTTTTAGCTCAATGCCTGCCTGTTTCACAGTGCCTTTCAGGAAGGAATGCCTACCTCCATGATAAGGTATATCAGAGAGCCACTGGCTTTAATTGCGTCCAAAGTGTCCACATGACAGGATGGACCAGAGGAACTAACACGTTCAAGCCTTTTGCCCTGCCGCATTCTGAAGTCCCCCACAGCCTACAGCTGCCCGCGCCCTCATATACTGTGCCAGATTTGAATCTGAGCAGTTCAGAAGTAGCTTGGAAGACCTGGTAGTCCCAGTTTGAACTGGAGGCAGCTTGCAGGCCATTCTGGTAAACATGAGACCCTTCATGTTGATCGGGCTGAACCCTGGAGAGCTCGCTAGTTCCAGCCTCTCCTGCATGACATCCATGCAAGTCCCAGGACTACTCCCAGCAGCAGGGCAAGTGCCATTATCTCCATACTGGCTGTAACCACGGCTCCGTGCAGCTTGGTTGTTCAAACGCTTTTCACTATATAATTGTGAATGCATAATTGTGAATGCTAAGTAACTTTTCTGATTTTCTGAAGGACCATGACAACCATGAGTAATCAGTCTACCTTAGGAAAACTAAAAGTGCCAGGGAAGGGCACAAATGCAGGGACGCAGGCATCCACACCATGGAACTGTTACAAAGGTACCCAGCCAGCTTTTTGTCTGGTCCACTGTCGTTCTTTCAGGTCCATTTCAGGAGCTGGAATGCAAACAAGGGCTGCTCCATGCCAGCTGGACTCCATGCTGGAGAATGACCCCAGGTCCATTTCATGTGCTAGCATACATGTGTTCTGGGATTCTCAGTAAATCTTATGGCCTGAGGTATTGCTATGCCTTCTTTCCTGCATCTCTGGTAATGAAAAAAGTATCAGCTTTAAATACAATGCACTGGTTCTTCCGAGTTACAGAACAAAGGAAAAAAAAGCAAAAGAAAAAAAAGCAGCAATAGGCAAAACAGCCTTACTTGTTGGTATTTTATAGTAAAAAGGTTATTTTTCTGAGAGCACTATATATATATGTATTTCTCATACCTGTGGAAAAAAAATGACATGAAGCTACTTGATAAATATTGAAAGCAACTCCCCATTTCAGAAGAATAGATCTTAATTTTGCTTTAAATGACATATGGCAGCAATATGAATGCAATATAAACTGAGTCTGATAAATAAGATTAACACTCCAGGGGAAAAAACCCAGATAATTCTATTGATTTCTCAGCATATTTTTTAAAAACAAAATTAAGAATGAATTCTTTATGGTATATTAAGGGCACCATGAAATAAAAGTTTTCAGTGTTACGAATCTAGATCAATTGTCACAACACTATGGAAATAATATTCCTGTCCTGAAACATTTATGTAAGTCCTTTGCTGTGTCTTCCTGACCTCCTTAGAGCCAGCGTTGTGAGAACAGACTCTGTCATCCAATATCCTTTACCGTCAATAGAAAGAGTCTCATGGGGCTCAGTTATCTTTGGATCAGGTCCCAGAACATCTCAAGATCTACAGGACTTGGAAGAGCAAAAATTATTGTATGAACAAAATCCTGATCCTGCTGCTTCTTAGATAAATAAATTTGGATGATTTCAGTAAGACTGTGATCCAGCCATGATGTATAAATGCATCATCCTGCTAATTTGTGGTAAGATGTGTATTATTTCAAGTCATTAATGAGCAAGTTGCTAAATACCAAATCTGTATGGGAACTATGATTATACCTCTTATTCATCTGAATAATGGGATTTTAAAAAAATTGTTTATTTTATTATATCACATTATATTTATGCAGTAAAATGTGAAAATACAGCATGCTTCTGAGTCAGTTGAAAAGCATCTTAAACATAAACACTATCAGCCTAATGTATCAAGAGCAGGTAAATGCTATTTTCTGTGCTGCTCACATCTATCTTCCCTGTTTCTCTTTCCTTATCACCTGTTGTAATTAGAACAAAGAAAGGTAGCTGGCTCGTAAAATTGAATTCTTAGTCAGGTGATGTTCCCGGTTAATGACCTGAAATTTCAACCTCCATTTCTGGGTCTGCATAATGAGGAAGAAGTGATGGGTGCATTAGATACAATCACGCAGAAGGAAATAGTAACAACGTCAAAGACAGAAAGTGAAAAAGACAGAAGGAGAGAAAACATACATCATTGGAACTCGGTATGTTTTGTTTTCTTTATTCACTTCTTCCACTTCATTGGCCAGCAGCAGAAAACAGGAGCTGCGAGGAGAATCACAGTTCCAGAGATGGACAAACAGATGAATTATTTGTCATTTTTTATATTCATGAGAAGAAAAAGTGACTATACCAGCGCTTTCAGTAATTAATCTTAAACACCACATTGTGCCGCATTATACTGGAAAAACCATTTATCTGGAGTATATATACCACCAAATAAAAAAAGAACTGAGCTTTTTCAGACCTGAAGGCCAGATTAACAGTCTCAAATCAACCCTTTTATGCTCTGCTTGGTAAGAAAACACTACACAATCTGTCTACATCCTACGTGGTACAGGCCATTCTTTGACAATTCAGGCAGGCAAGGACGTCAAACAGTAACCACACAGATTCAGATAAAAGCTCCATCTGGGCCAATATTCTGTGCTCAGCACTAACCAGAAGGAAATGCTAAAGGGTTAGGTCAAGAAAAACGTCTATGAGACGACTCCTGACTACTCTCCTGTGCTTGGGCTACCTTCAGTTCACGGGTTTTCCTGAGCCAGGTGTGGTTTATCTACTTCTCTCTAACTCTCTCTACCAAAGAGTTGTCCCATTTCCCCTTCAGCCCAGCTAAGCTTTTGCTGTCTATAGCATCCACTGGCAAGTAGTTTTACAAGCCTGCTAAACCTTGCATGACAAAAATCACCTCTTTTTTGCATGTTTTGAAGCTGTCTCCATGTTTTGGCTTTAATTTGATGGCCCCTAGTTTTTGTGCTGGAAGACAGTCTAGGCTCCAGAGCATTCATGGCTTTGCAGATACAGTAAAGTATCAGTCATAGGTCTCATCAGAGGGCTCTCTCTCAAGCTAAAAAGTCGCTGTCTATTTTTATTTCTGTGGTACAGAAGCCGTTTCACATCTACAGTCATCTTGGCATCTGACTCTTTTCCAGGTCTACTCTGAGGAACCAGAACTGAACACAGTACTCAAGGTTGGGGTGAACCGTGGATTTGTGCAGTAGCACAGTGACATTTTTTATTTTGTTCTCAAATTCCTTTCCTAACAATTCCAAACTCTCCATGTGACTTCTGACCACTGCTGAGCACTGAGCTGATGTTTTAATGGAACTTTCTGTTGCAATCCTCAAGTCTTGCTCCTATATGGTAATGGTCACGACGCCATGAGTTTTCCTGTAAAACTAGGAATTTTTTTGCTTGCTATGTGCATTGTTTCACATTATCTGTCTGAATTTCTTCTGACACTTTGTTGCCCAGCCACCAAGCCTTTTCAGGTCCTCCTACAGTTTCCTACAACATATATTCATCTTAACTCTGCCAAATAACTTTCTCATAAGTCAATTTTCTCATTGCACCATCTGATCTCATCTCTGGGTCATCTATAAACATATTGAATAGCACAATTTTCAGCCCACTTCCCTGTAGAACTCCTCTGGGAATGATTTTTCCCTGCAAGAGTTAAATATTTGCCCCTGCCTTGCATTTCCTGTCTGGCAATCAGTTATTTATTCAGTCTGGGACTTCTACCCTTATTCCATCACTTTAGTTCCTTAAAATGCTTTTGGTTAAGGATTTTAGGATTTTACCAAAAGATGATGGAAAATTCAAGCAGATTGTATCAATTAGATCACTCTTATCTACACGTTTGCTGACGCCTTGAAAAATTCATTAGAGGTTTACAAAACAGGATTTTCTTTTACGTAATCTGTGCTACTCTTCAAAAATGGGTCATATTGATCCACATGGCCTCTCATTCCATCCTGTATTACAAACCCTACTTAACTGCCCAGTGCAGATGTCCAGCTTACAAACCAGTAATTGCCCATTCTCTGCATGGAAATCAGGGTAGAAGTGCAATATGGCTACTTACATCATGAACCATGAAATTTTCTTTCTAAGTTTTTCTGTCTCTATGTACCTATTGATCGATTGAGTTATTTGTCAGACTCTCTTTCTCTTTTTCTCTTTCTCTCTTTCTCTTTCATTGGAACACAATTTTCTCTGTTTTGCATTTTTTTTTTCCCTGAGCAGGAAAACAGTGCCCAAGTGGGTCATCATCAGAAAAATTTTACAACTGGTAATGTATTTGTAGCAATTTTTAATCTTAAAAGCACTGTACACATTTATCTAACAAAATTCATTAATCTAACCTAATCAGCCTAGTAAATACAGATTTAAGATGAGCTGTTTCTCTCTACATTTGATATTCAACTTCCATTATTTTTTTCTGTCAGATACTTCACCTGAGTTAGATGTGGTAGTGGACATCTATCAGCTTTCAGTCATCACAAGCAAGCTAGAAGTCATGTTTGCTCAGTTCCAACAGCCAAAGGCTTTCCCACAAAGAGGAAGGAGAGGAAGTTTTAACAGTACCTCAAAGCCCATTTTTGCTACTGAATTTAAAGCAAGTTATTCTGCTCCGTACTTCTGCTGAATGCGTTTCCCATAAGCAAAGGTGCATATACAGTAACTCTTTTGTTTGAATCCCAACCTCTTGTGCCTGCAGAGCCATGTCTGACACAATCACATGTATTTAGACTGTTTTTGCAAAATTCACCCCCCTGTTCCTCATATTCAGATCTAATCTGGTAAGTGCACCATGCTCTACATTCTTCCTTACCAAATATTGGAAAAAGCTATTCTGTTCCTCACACCAAGATCTCTCATGTGATCAGTGCAAAGTACTTGTCTTAAAATCTCATCATCCTGGCACTTCCAGGGACCGTGCAGAGAATGTCCTGCCAACTGTGGAAACAGGTTGGTCAGCAACTGCTGATCAGTAGACAATGGATCTGTTTTATCATAGAATGACAATACTTGCCAAGACCTAGAACTGATTAATAGCTTTTTGCAGCCTAGGATTGTTTTTACAATTTCACATTTGCACAGTACAATATTTTCCTTAATAATTAGTGTTTTTACAGTAACTTGCTTTTTAATTTTGGGTTAACATACTTAATCGTATAAACTCCTGAAAAGTGCTTTAGCAAAGACCCAACTTTGTGCTACTGAATTAGCATGGTAACTCAGAACAGGAACTGACCATTAGAGAGTTTTTTACATTTTTGTTGTTGTCATTGATATCATAAATGGAAAAAAAAAAAACTAATAAAAAGATGCATCCAAGAAATTAAGAATTGCTGATTTCGATAATTCTCATTGTGGAACAGGAACAGTCGGAAGTTATAGCTACAAATGCATAAAATACATTAAATATATTGACTGAATATCTTGAATATCATATGTATTTTAGTTTAGTTCTTATTTCAATCATTCATTCAAATACTTCATTTTGAATCAAAACATCAGATTCTTATCTGCTGACATTACTGGACTGATCTTCTCAGATTCAGCTGAAAACGGACATACTAGAAATAAGCTATTTATAAAACATACAGTTATTGTGATGTGCCACGGGAATTTAAGCATGTCAGATAATCTTCCCACAGGGAAAATGATAGCTGTATTATTTAATATAGAGTCATATTTTGTCATTCTCCAGATAATTCTATTGTGGTTTTTATTATTAAATGAACCTCTGTGTGTTATGGCATCTATTTCTTACACAGTTTAGAAAAACACTCATAATTAGCAAACATAAGACAGGTGGGGAATGAGCCCTTATCAGATAATCAGTCACTGATTCCTCCATCTCTTTCTGTGTGGTGTGTCAAGCCCTGTCTTCCTATTGCTCAAGCAATACTTAATGGACCCCACTGCCAAATACATCTTAGCCTCTGAGGACTAGGCTTTTTGTAGGCTCTGATCCTTGTGGATAAAAAAAAAGAGAGATTGAAATCCAGGTATCCTGAACTCTGGATGTGCATTTTTGTTACCAGATAAAAGGGAAGTCTGAGGGCTCCCTTTGTGAGTGGGATCAGGCATGGGCTGAGCACATCTACTGATCAGACATGGGGAGCGAGACGGGCAGAAATATATCTGCTCTTCAGATCTGTGCAGTTGCACGCGTGACCTTTAGCCACGAGTGAGGTGCTTTTGTGCTCAGGACTTCACAGAGATGATCCCTAACCCACAGCCTGTACCAGCAGGCAGCAGCTTGCAGCTGCGGATAGCAAGGCGAGTAATTTAATGAGGAATTTGACGGGATGCAGTGAAGTGATAGATACTCACAGCCCCACCTGACAGTAAAGGGCAGCAGGGGAAAAAGCATGAAGCCACATTTTTGAAAAGCTTCCAAGAAGGGAGTGGGCTCTGCGCTGCGAATGGATCAGGACTTGAGTTCAAGCTCTGGTACCAGGGTGGGGGTGGTAAGAAAATTGGAGCCAGACGCAAGTTTTGAATAGGTCTGAAAATGAGGAACGATTTTACATCTGTGCAACACAGGAAGGGGAACCGCTCAAAAGCAGAGAAATTCCAAATGATGGTCTAAAAATATAAGCAATGTGCCAATATTTGTTGAGGGCAGAGAAAAAGATCATTGACAAAAAAAAAAAAAAGTCAATTATAGTGTTTTTGTAGGAGTGGACTGGCAGGAAAGATGCTATCTTTAAAAAGTCAGTCAGAGAGACACTTTATGACGCAGCAGTCCCTATCTGGCAGGCCACAGCAATTAGTAGTGAGTTTTCAAATGTCACCATTTCAAACGTGGTGTTATTAATCACATTGTGTGCTTCCTCCTCCACTGGGATCTACTGGAAAAATTCCTGGAGATGTTATATGGCAGCAAAAGAAAGGGAAGCAGTGCCGAGGGCTACTGAATTATCTGTATTGTCAAAGCCCAATTATCTGGCCTTTACAAAAGATGCTAATTTAGCACTGATCACCTTCAGGGTAAAAAAAATACTCCTCACTACTTGCCGTCACGTGCCCAAAGCACGTGCGGGTGAGGGCTTATGGATCTTATTTTTGCCCCGAATTCCAAAGAAGCTCTGAAGCCCCGCATTCACGCTGCCCTCCCGCCTCCCACCGGCCCCGCGGCGCGGGAGGGCAGGAGGGAGCATGCGGAGGGGGCGTGGCTTGGAACACGGAGGGCGTGGTTTGAGACCGAGGGGCGTGGCTTAAGGCTGGGGGCGTGGTGTGACGCGGGGCCAGCCCACCCCATCCTCCTCCCTCCTCCCGCGCATGCGCGAGCGCCCGGAAGTTGGTGGGGAGGGGGAGGGGAAGGAGGAAGCGGGGAGCCATGGCGATGGCGGAGAAGTTCGACTCTCTGGAGGAGCACCTGGAGAAGTTCGTGGAGAACATCCGGCAGCTCGGCATTATCGTCAGCGACTTCCAGCCCAGCAGCCAGGCGGGCCTCAACCAGAAATTGTGAGGAGGGGTTTCGCTGCTGCCCTCGTTGCTCCTCTTCCTCGCCAGGCCAGGGCAGGCCGCGGTGCCTTTGCCACCGCCCTCCCCCCCCGCCCCTTACCCTGAGCCCTGGTGCCTCAGGGAGGCCCCGGCCGGCCTTTCTGTCTCCCTTCCGCCGTAGCCAAGCGTTGAAGCAGCGGCAGGGAGACAAGAAGTCTCCCTCGCTGGGTTTCGTGTCGCTGCCTGGCAGCCGCCGTTAGGTTTAGCGCGGAACGCCCCTTTTTCTGGCTAAAGCTGACCCGTTTTCTCCTTGCAGGAATTTCATGGTGACGGGTTTGCAGGATATCGACAAGTGCCGGCAGCAGCTTCACGATATCAGCGTGCCCTTGGAAGTTTTTGAGTGAGTAACTTTGTCCCGGGGGGAGAGGGTGCTGTGGTGGGTGTGACTGGAGGTAGCGTGTCTTTGCAGGGTGGGTGTTTTCAGGGAGGGCTGCTGGTTTCTTAAACTTCACCTTCTGAACGCCTCACGAGAATGTGAGCAGGCAGAAGAAGGTGACAAGTACCTTTAGCCTGTAAGAAGGAGGAAGGGTGAGAGAAGTGATGTTATACACCTGCTTTCAGATCTCTTCAATTTTATCTTCAATTTATATTACCTTTACATATGTAGGCAGTAATACAGGTTCTGACAAATCTAGTGATTTGGTAAGCAAACTTTCATTTTGGAAATGTACTTTTCTGCTAGGTTAGAATCAGGATGTGACGTTTTGGGTTAAAATAAATTAGGCCAGTACTTGGGTGTTTAGTTTCAGTACTGGCAACCTTCTTGTTGGCAGAGAATTAGAACATGACAATCAAAATTGTGAATGTGGAGAGAGAGAGCTGTACAAGATAACTTGTCACCTATACTGTAAAAGCTAACTTCCTAGTGTTTCTTGTAAGTCCAAATGTCACTGGTTTGCTGTAGTGTATTACTGCCCATACAAGACTTTTTTCAGCTGGGCTTTCCCTCTATCTGTAAATCTGAGATTACAATCTTAAATGTTTTGTTTTCGTTATTCAGTGATAGAATTTCCCTTTGTCAGATACTTATATTGCAAAGCAAAAATACACTTAAATGTTTGTCAATACAAGTGAGTTAATTTTTATTCTTTACTACGGTACATACGCTCCTTCCTAATCCTTGAATTGCAGGGTGCCTGATTCCTATGTGCTTATGGCTCACTGTGTACTAACTAAACTACTTTATGGTTAGTGCTCTTTTAGTTGCTTGGAAAAGGACTATGTTTCTTTGTTCATGTATGCTTATTGATTGTGAGGAGCTGGATGGTTGAATTTTTGTTTGACTTTAATACTTTTTTCAAAGCTCCAGGCTTTTTGGAAACAAAGATTTAAAACAGTGTACCCAGACAACTGTTTGCTGGCCATGGCCTAGTCCTCGTTGAGCTGTATTTTGAAGATGGCTGAGTTAAACTGTGTTTTTTATAATGCATGTTTCAGATAGTAGTAGTTACAAAAAGGTACCAAGGTGAATAATTGGAGAACATCCTAGTTGGAATATGATCATTTAGGTAGTATCTTTTCTATTTTCAGATACATAGATCAAGGCCGCAATCCTCAGCTTTACACTAAAGAATGTCTGGAGCGAGCTTTGGCTAAAAATGAGCAAGTAAAAGGAAAAATTGACACAATGAAGGTAAACCAGTAATAATTGAAGTACTATTGTAATAATGTATTTGATAAGTTTTTACTTTACTGTAAATATGCAGGGATTTTTCACTTGTGCAGTTATTAAATTCCCTTATTAAATTATTTGCATTAGGGATTGATCTGGAGCCCTGTATCTTAACTGATGCTAATACAGCCTGCTCTGGAAAGGAAACTTGTAATTCACCCCAGAATTGGAGATGCAGATGATTTTATTTTGGCTAAAGGTGTATGTAGCACTACATTAGTTTTCATTTTGAATACTAATGAGTACCTCACACTGTTATAGATCTGTAACTGTGATGTGTGTAAGTTTAGAAATAAGTAAAACAAAAGGGGTATTTTTCCAGTCTTGGGTGGATCTTGGAGCATTAAAGTGTCAAACATGCTATGTAAGCATGAATTAATCTTTGTAAAATGGCTTAAAATGTATGACAGTGTTTAAGGTTTTCTGAACTTGTACTTTCATGTAATATGAACCTAAGCATTCTGCTGTACTGTTTAACTGCTGGAATTATTGTTCAAAAACAAAATCAGAAAAAAAAAAAGAAGTGTAGTGAGATGGGAGAAAGGGCTCTTTATTTTTCAGAACATTCTTTGCCTGAATTTAAAATTAACGTGGAGGATGCCAGTTTGTGCTACAGAACATAGATATGCGTCCGTATGTTTTAAGCTTCTCTTTCTTTAGACATGTTCTGTGCTTGTAAAAGTTGTAGGAAGAATTATGTATTTCTAAGTCAGGTGTGAGTTCCTTTTTGAAGATGGGGAGGATTCCATATGAAATCAAGAGGACATGTCCTTTATCAGCTTTGCTTAATAAGGTCAGACAGTTATCAATGCACCAGAGTTTACTGGAGACTTAGACGACTGCTTTTTATTTCTTAGATGAAATTGCTAGTTAATTCATGGGAAATCAAAAGCATTTTAGTTCACCTAGTGCTTTCCTAGCAGATTTCACTTGAGCATATTCTGTGTATTTTGTAAACATAACTTCTCTGTGGGTTTTGTGTGTCGTTTTGGAGGTTTTTTTGGACGCTATTCTGATAGGTCACTGAAATGTAGAACTGTGTTGTATACAAACAATTCTGTTCCTCAGATAAGATTGCTTGATGACATCTAAATAAATGGGTAGATGATGTATATACATTTTTTTTGTCTTTCCAGAAATTTAAAAGTCTGTTAATTCAAGAACTGACAAAGGTGTTCCCAGAAGATATGGCAAAATACAAAGCTATTCGAGGAGAAGATCCTCCTCCTTAAGTTGGCCTTCAACAGCTCTAAAATTGTCAATTCCATAAACCGACACCACTCTATAAAAACATTGATTGGAGAGAGGGAGAATCCAAGCCTTCGTAAGGACTGCACTGAAAATGGCAGTAATGGACTGTAAAGGAGCTTGATGATTGCTGATGGCTCTGGTCTGAAGCTACTGAATCTTTGAGGACTTTTACTCGAAAGATTGCAGTTGAGACTTCCTGTGGTAATCTATTCTTCTTTCCTGAAAGGTTTTGGAGATAAAATTGCCTACAGGTCATCAATACATAGCATTTCTCACAAAGTGCATTTCCAGAGGAGAAAATCACAGGGTTTGTCTTCTGAAGAGTGATTGCAGGCTCATCTGTTTTCAAGAAAAATGTATTTATTATACTATTTTTCATTTGTAAACTGCTTGCTTTTTTTTTTTTTATTACAGTACAAACAGTTGACTGCTTTCATCTTGCCAAATTCTGAACAGGAGCCTGTCGAGGGCTGCAGTTCTCATGTGTCATAATGAATTGCAGCCAAGAAAACCTTCAGATGTTCTTGTTTTGTTCTATGCGCTGCAGTGCAGATGGCTGAGAATATAGAAAGTGAGCGTATTCAGGGACTAGCTCCTCAACAATGTTAATGTTTTGTATCGTATTTAATATAAGCTTTTGTTTAATTCTATTTGTTTTCTGTAAGCAGGTTGTTGAATAAAAATTTGACAAAAAATATAAATTCTAATGTTTTTCTGTTTTATGCTACTCTTTGGATAATGAACTGAAACCTGTGAAAAATAGCATATTCCTCAATCTCACAGGGATAGAAATGAAACATATCAAAACTTTGCTGTTAAAAGCTTATATCTGAAGATAATGTAAACTTTGTATTTTGTTTTTTTTTGTGGGGAAAACTTCTCTTTTAGTACCTGAGGCAGGATATTTTGGGGATCGGTGATTGTCACCTGAAGCATTTCTGATCAGCTGCGAACTCACCTGTGAACTCTGTGACTGTTCATGCATAAGGAGGTGCCAGCATCAAGCAGCGCGTTGGGTTCACTGCCCGGGGCCATAGTGCATGTGCAGCAGAATGGTCTTAACAGGGGAAGTAAGAGGACCTCCTTTAGTCTTGGGGATTTGTGAAACTTGAACCACGTGTGGCTACATCTCTCCTTCCAGATGTAACTTGCCTTTTTCTTGCACCAGCAAAAGAATTTTGTGAACTTTCTTATAGTTGCTAAACTTGGTGGTTTGGGGCGGGAGCTCCAAAACAGCACTATCTGCATGTGCTCTATAGCAGGCTTACCTAGCCCGTTAAAGACCTTAATGGGGATTTAGGTATGCTCAAGTTGTTGGTGCCATAGTTTCCACACCTGAAGTACTGTCAGTGCTCAGGCTGAAGCAAAGCCCATCCATGATGCCAAGCAACTCTGCCTGACCAACCTCTGGCATAACAAAAGGGAAAAAAAACTAGCAAAACGACAGAAAACTAGCTGTTCCTTTGCGTTGGTTATTTAAATCTTGTTATCTGACAGCCTAAATTAATGCAATTGCTGGCTGATACTATCCTGCCCTGCCCTCGTCTGCACAAGTGCTTTTCCTTGTATTAGCCCCACTGCTAATCCCACTTTTCCCTTGGCAGTGCAACTGCACTCACTTGGCAGGAACCGCCGACACAGGAAAAGCGCACCACCTTTGTGTTTTGCTCTGCCTGGATTGCCAGAGGCATGAATGTGTTTACATACAGTAAGGTTTGCAACCAGGAGAGACCTTACCTTTTTGATTCTTTAATTAAAAAATGAAATGCTTGAAGTTTTTACATTCTGCTTCTTCCTTTGATTCAATTCCTTTGCTGTGATGCCATTCGAAAACTTTTAGCTTATATATTTTGGCTTAAACACCATGTTCTAAAAAGTACTCCGCATTTTCAAATTACTTTTTACATGTACTGTTACTTTGAATTTTGGGCCCAGTGTATTATTTTATAACAGTATCATACAACATTCGGCTGTTACTGTGAAAATACCATCACAGGATTTACTTTCTAGGTGTTATGTGGAGCTTAGTGTTATGTGTCTCCATCGGTTTATATGCTGACCAGCTCTGTGTGGATCAGCTCAGAGCTAATGAGCTTAACATGGTGTGGATTTTGTAACGTGTTCTTTCCATATCTATTGTCCATGCTATATGTTCCATAGAAACTAATAATGGATTAGTTGAGTTTATAATGTATGGATTTACTCCTACTGCTGATAGGAAAAGAAGGCATGAGAAGGGGAGAGATACTCTTAGAGATTCTCTGGAAAGAGGAATTATTCTTTGAATATAAAACCACTGAACAGAATGCAGAATTTAACTTTCTGATTACTAAATATTTTTGTGTGTGCTGAAAATTTCCTTTCCTTAACAGAAAAAAACCCCACCCAAGTTTGTGTGTTTTAATACATCGTAGCTGCCTTCTGCTTCCTATGCAGCTGCCTACTTTCCCCACAACCCTGCCACTTCCCACCTCTTCAGAGCACCAGCAGGGTAGGGCAAGATGAGATTTATTGGGGTTTTTTTTGGCAGAGGATGGTGAAAGAGAAACTCTGTTCATAGAACCTCTGCATTTTCTGTGGGTTGGTGGTCTTACAGTGGGAAGCCCTTGAAGTTAGTTGGATTGTCCAGTAAGCATCCTTTCTGCTGCCTTCCCGTCACCCCGCAGGAATAGCAGCGTGTTTTTGCCTTAGGGGATCTCCTGGACCGTGTGGAAAAGGCTGTTCATTTTGCTACCGTTACAACCCCATCAGCCTTCTATAAATGCTGTACCAAGGGCTCGGACTCAATCTACGCATTTGGTTGGTTTGTGAAGCGTTGTTTGGTCGCGCCCATGTTTTGCTGATACCGGCACCACATTACGAATTCGATTGTGCCAGCTACGTAACGCCCCGGCCGGGCCTCGGGCCCTCTCTCTTCTCACTTTTGAGAATGCTGCAGCATTCTTAAAGCAGTTGATTAAGTTGCTTTTTGCAGAATAAACAGGAGTGGCAGAGGATTCTAACAAATAACAACTCTCACACTTCCGAAACCAAAATCCCATAAGCCTCTAGGGTCTATTTCATGAAAATCCAATAGGAATTTTTATTTTTAAATTTTACTCTATTGTTATCCCAATTAACAAAGATTCTTTTGTTATGAATTCCACCATTTAACAATTATTTTTATGGTATAAAGGGTAACATTTTCCACAGTTTGTGCATTTCCCTTTGTGTCTCACTTTTCTTCTTCATCCCATAAGAATTAATTGTTACCTGATCATATTTAGTGGGCATTAATGAAGAATTTTGCCTGAACAATATGAAGTATCCTTTTCTTTCCACATTTTGTGATGAGTGAGTGGACCTTTTAAAAAAATTGTTTTGTCCCTTTTGGCCAGTGCATCTTTAACCACTTTTAAGTGTAGAAATGTATCTGTTTCTGGCTTCTCCATGGGTTAGGAGACCTGCCTCCACAAGGTCCTCTCCTGTAGGGTAGGGTGAACAAAGGAGATGGAGCAAAATGTAGCCAGGCTCCTGCAAGCACATGGGTATGCTCTCTGTGGCACACAGTGGGGGTCTCTTCAGAATGACACCCAGGTCTGACAGGCTGGTTCTGGGGCAGGTCAGCCCTGGCCACCACCTCTTTGATGGCCTTGGTCAGCCCTAACCTTTGGTGGACAATAAGGGCCGTTTTTTTTCCCCATGCAGTTTCTGCAGCCTGGTTCAGAAACTGCGGTGCCTGTCAGCAGCCAGCTGAGCCACCGCCGGGGCTCCCACAGCAGCCTCGGCCACAGCTGCGCAATTGTGGCACCCCCAAAACATCTCTGAAATGGTGAATAAGGGTGCTGGAGCAGGGTTCTGGTCCTGCTGGTCCATACGGGAGGTGGTCCATACAGGGACTGACAGTCAGAGGCTGTTGGTGAGAGCCAGGGTATTGTAACTGCTGAACAACTGCTGGGTAAGTCCCTGAGTAGGCAGCTGACGATTCCCTGCGTCTGGCTGATAGACAGGTAAAGACATAGCTGTTCCAGGAGTTGCACACAGCAGCTGACCAGCTGTTTGTGTATCCAACCCATACCTCTGGCTAGGTTTTTTCATGCTGATCGAGGCACTTTGGTTGTTAGCCAGTTCTCAGAATAAGATGAAGTACCAGTGCACCTGAAGCATTCTGTTACTCTCATACCATTCAGAAAAGAGTTTCTTGGTGCAAAAAAAAAAATCATTCTAGGCAGAGCAGTTTGGTTTTCATTGAGTCACCTAATTCGGTTGGTTGATAAAGTAATGCTAAGTGGTGGTAATGGTTTGATGATTTCCCAAATATTTTATATTGTGATGGTAACTTGGCAGTGCTAGGTTAATGGTTAGACTTGATGATCGCAAAGGTCTCTTCCAACCAAAATGATTCCATGATTCTGTGATTCTATTTTATAAATTTCTTTAGTTGATGAATGCAGTTCCCAGATGATTGAAAGTGATTATTGTATGATTCCAATAAAGTTATCCCAGGTACTCTGTAATCTCATCTTTGACTCTCCTAGGATCATAGAAATAGAGAAGGTAAACCATCCAATCTACTTCTTGACCCGAGTGATCTTTGAGTTTTTAACTAGATCAGTTAGAAACTACTAACTGAACTTGCAGTTTTACTGAAACCTCTCTAAATCAATGTATTTATAAAAGGTAAATTATATAAACAGAGACTTAAAAAATGTGTAAGAAGTGTTCCAAATACTGAGCTTACCAGTAAGTTAATAAAAGAGAAATATCGCTGCCAAGAATATTTCGGGATTATCATGTTTCAACACAAAGTCATTTCATACTTTACTATGATTAATAGCTGCGGCATTTCTGGGCAGTTGCCAGATGTCCTTCCAGCTCCGCAGAGCACAGAGTCAAGGTGACACAAGTATCTGCCCTTCTCTGAGAACACTGTGTTTACTGCATGCACTTCAATTACTTCCATATGCTTAAGATCCTTCTGTATATTTTCTTAATTAAAATAATGGAGGAGCACACATTGCAAGGTACTTCTGGTATAGCTCTTTTAATACTCTTAATTCAAGTCAGGAATCTGTATTTTCTGTATTATGACATATTTCATACTGAGAACTACATTGTATTTAGTCTCAACAAGTCGTAAAGCAGACAGTAAAAAAGAAACATCTTTCTGCACAGTAAGACAATTTTCAAAACAATTCCTTCTCTCTTCCTGCAAGAAAAGTCCCTTTATCTGCTAAGAAATAGCACATAATATTCCCATTCCTAAAGATCTGACTTGAATCTAATTTACTTAGTACTTGTAATTTGGTCATTATATTAAAGAAACCTCTCCACATAATCCTCAAAGGAAGATGAAGCTACTTATATATAATCCGGGAAAAGGCGATCTGAAATTATTGTAATATTGTATTATTTAGCAAGTTACTTTGTGGGAATCTGGGCCATATTTATATCACTTCTGCTGCAAAAATAGCATTTACTCTTCATGTTAATTGCTGACATTCATAAGCTTTTATTTGGAATGTTGCTAAAGATTCAAAATTCCTGTGATTATATAGATGTAATGATATATAACAAGCCATTTCTATACTCTCATGGGAATTTTCAATCCTCATCAATAAACAAAAAGAAGCTTATAATTGTCTGTCACCGAAATCCCGAGTAGGTGCCCTTTTTGTAGGGAAAATGTTTTAATCATAGGCATCTTAGAAACACACTGCTGAAGTAAGAGGTTATAAGAAATGCCATCTTCAAGATTATTGTTTGTTTCAAAGTATTATTACATTTTAATTAATAGGCTATTACCTATTATTTTATTACAGTTCACCAATACATTTTTCAGAGATTCTCTTATATGGTCAAAGCTCAAGACCCAAGAAGTTTCAGCAGACAAAAATGGCTTTGAGTAAATCTTTTATCAAACATGAGGTGTTATTTGGTCTAAGACTATTTAATATAATTTCTGGTCATCACATACTAGGTTATGATACTTACATGAATAATTGAATAGGCATCTGGTACTCAATAAAACCAAAGATGGATTCAGTGATACTCCAAACTTATTTAAGAAAAGTATGCTTAAAGAAATCAACACAATTTCTTCTTTCAGAGCTCTTCTTTCAAATTAAGAAGCTCGAAAAACTTTCAAATCAAGACGTGTTTTCAGAGTACAATAAGCACAAATTACATGACAGCTTTTTTATTGCTTTTTACTCAGTTTGGGAATTTCTCCTCGTACACAACACGTTGCAAAAGATGCATAGCTTCATAGATGCATTTTTTTCCTTGGACAGACATTCTGCTTTTTATGTAAATGAACTTCCTGAGGTTGCTCAGTGTATGTGTAAGCTCTGTCATCTCTAGAGGTTGATACTCATGGTTGCAGAGCAGTAAGATTGCAAGAAAAATCTAATTTGCGGCTCAGCACTGATGCTCTATTTTGATGAAGCAGAGGGGAAAAAACCGTTATGATTACATGTTGGAACTCACTGAGACTATGGTGAAAGCAAAAGAAAGAAAGCAATTAGTAAAAACATTTAGTTCTCTTGTTTATTGGGCTACAAATTTTACAAACCAATCAGTTACAAAGCTTATCATGGGGATATTGCTGTTGCTGTTACCTTTATTATTGTTTGAGGAGCACAAACAGCCTGAAGCAACACAATAAGCACGTGTGAAGAGAGGATTCCCAGGCAGAGAAAACAGTGACTCAGAACAATGCAGCAGTTACACACATGACTCTCTGTGTGCTCCCCTTGCCTCCACTGATTTCGCACGCAGGGACATCCTCATCCTGATGTGTGTTACCTTTGAGCTTTGTAAGTCTCAATGGATTTATTTATTTTTCCCCTCCCTGAATTTGTTGGGCTGCCCTCTGAGCCCCTTTAGACCCTAATATCTACAAAATCTCATGGCGAGGAGTTCCACAGCTCATGTTTGCATTATGTGAAGAAGCGTCTGCTTCCATTTGTTTTGAATCAGCCATCCACTAATTTAATTCTTAGTTCTTGTACTGGAAGGCATAGGGAGCAGACATCTCCTATCTCTCCTCTTCATGTCACCTGTGGTTATATAGACTACTATAATATGCCCCTTCCAACCATCTTTTTTCCAGGCTGAAGGCTACTTTGTTTAGCTGCTCCTCATACAGGAGTTGTTCTGTACTTCAGATTATACTTGCCACCCTTCTCTGAACTGTTCACGATTTTAATTTCTGTCTTTTTAAAACCTGAGATTCCTTAAGACTCTTTAGGAAGGGGTCTTGTTGAAGTCCATCAGGGAACCCAACCGGAGTTCATCTGTGCAACCTTGATGTCCAAAAACTCACATACACCTTTAGAGAACTCCAACAGCCTTCTCCTGTATATGTAAAGGCTTCCCTGTACCAAAAGCTATGTTAGCTTTTCTCTAATATGTGCTTTCCCTGATTTGTAATCTTGCTTTTGCTATTCCTGGATGATTGAAAAGTTCTTCTTTATCATTTCAGGATGAAAAATGTAGTTGGGCAAGTTAGATTCCTGTGCTACAGAGGTTTTGACACTTGCTTTATTTATCCAGAACTGTGCCATTTAAGGAAAAGACAGCCTACACAGCTCTTAAATAAACATGTGCATAAAGTATATGCCAGTTCAGAGTTCGTATATAAAATCATCCAATATTTTTTCTGAGGATGAAATTATCTTTTGTCAACATCGATAGAATGTTTTAAAATCGTCTTTTGTAAGTGATGTCGAAGGAAAACAAGGAGTGTTTTCTTCTTTTTTTCTGTATCAGGTACATGTACTTTTGAAGAGTAAATAATAAATTGAGTGATATAAAGACATTCTCCTTTGCCCAGGGGCCCTCCAGCATAAAATCCCATTGCTTTGTCTAAGTCCTCTTACTACTGGTATAAAATTAAGCTTACTTTGAAAACAGATCCATGGACTAAGTTTTAATATTGTATGATGTTAACTCACCCCTGTAAACCACCTGGGAACTAGATCAATTGCATTTTGAAAAGGACAGAAAAAGGAATGTCTATCTCACAGCTTTGGCATTTCCTTTTCTTATCTATACTGTACTCTGGGGCTGTTCAAGTAAACACAGACACGTTTAAATGAATATGTAAAAGTTCAAATTGGCATGGCATGTGGTTGTACAAACAATCATTTGAAAAGCCTCAGATGCATGTTAGCAATTATATGTAAATACATATAAAAAGGGTATTTAAATACACAGGTATGCAATGATCCAACTGCACACAACCAGGAACTGTACATCTTTCAGATTTTGATGAATTAATCACCATACTGTGCTGTACATACTATACTGTGCTGAAATTTTCTCATGTAAGAACCTGGGAACCTTCTTTTGAACTATAATTCTGTATTTTATAAGAATTTACATTTTTATAAGTGAATATATATACTTTGTGCAGTAGTATTGCACATTCATCAGAAAGCTCTGGTTATATTGTAACTCCACTAGCTGTAACAGCTGGTTTCTTTACTCAGCACTTTAGTAATTTCATGCAGATTAAAGCCACAGCACGACAGAGCTATTAAAAATTAAGTGAATGATAACAATTTTACTAGTCTATTTTCTGCAAGTGATCTGGTACAACGAAGAGCTAGAAAACTGCAGAACACTCTCCATACCACTTTGTCCAGTAATCAGTAGAATAAGAGGGGGTTGAAGACAGTCCTAATAATCAAGCGCATAGTTAATTGGATATGTATTCCCTTCAAAGAAGGCGTCCTCAAGACTCATCAATAATTATAAATTGCTGCAATTACTGGAGTTGATTTATCTTCTGGGTATAGCTACAGAAAAAAGTTTTGCACAGGCAGCAGTATTTTGGGAGAGGTGATATTAATTTGAAGGACAGGGAAAAAGGTGGCTCTGATCCATTTTTATAGTCGTCGTCTTTGCAACATTTCAGGACAGCACCAGAAAGGGTGGGATGAAGGATTTGGATTTGCCTGAAGAACTGACAATATTGTCCCATTCTTTCATCGGTCTGAAGTGACTCTGTACGGTAGAATAAAAATCTCATTTAATTTTGCAGCTTTTGCAATAACTGTAGAGCCGAGGGACCTGAGTGCAGGCATTGATTTACTGCCTGTTTCTCATTTAGGCACACTGACCAGCAAATTGATTGCTAATTTCAAAGGACCAATGTGCCTTAAAGGAAGATGCTGCCCCATCGTTGTAGAGAGAATATACAAATTGATTGGATTTTTTTATACAGTTGTAGCTCTTATGCATCACCAGCATTTAGTTTTATTGTAACTAAGACAAAAAATTGCAAAACCAGAGTGACTACAAACGTTAAATCAAAAGAATTAGAAAGAAGATAAAGAAGCCTTTAAAAATGCTTATGTATAAGGCCAGAAGAGACTAGATCATCTTACCAGCCTTGGTGAAATTCTTAATATTGGAAACCATAAAGTGTCACTCAGGCAGTCTTAGACTAAGTTATAAAACTTGAGCTAGGTTAAAACATTTCACCAAAAATCAGGCACAAGTCCAGAAGTAGGTGTTAGACCCAGTGGTTCTGGTGTAACTTGAAAACAAAACCTTACGACTCCCAAATTTATGAACAAGCTGTACAGGTTGTGTACCTGATCTGAGCTACCAAAGCAGTGATTCACCATACCCAATGTTTTCTCTCTGCAAGCCACCAATCCATGTTGCTAAAGGAAGACAGGAACAAAGCCGAAAGGACAAGATTAAGTCTTGTTAATGGCATGCTGGGAATAACCTGAGAGGGACAGAAGTCTATCCTGATGTCCTTGTCAACATCCCAGGTAAACATCATCACCTGCAAAATATTCTACTTGCAGATAGGCAAGGTGCTGTGTGCAGGTACATCAGGGCTGCACGGTCACTGAGGGGTCCCATAGTGCTCTTAAGGTCCCGTCTGCAGGTACGTATCCTTACCCTGTATCAGGAAGAGACAGGCCCTGGTGTGGTCTGAGTCTACCATATATACACCCTGTGCAGTTTTTTAAGGGTAAAAGTCTCCTTGGTGCTCATTTATGTGAAGCAGCATTTTAAAACTGAATCCTACTGCATAAATAAACCACCAGCCCACTGTTATCAAGAGAACAACAGGAGTGAGGGTGGAGCATCTCCAAAGTGGAGTGCAAATACTAATTTTCACAATATTCCTGTGGCAAGTATGGTTTAAGTTGCGGATTTATAAAGTGAATCAAAAAAATAGACATAGACCACAAGTGGAGGAAATGTAAGAGCCGAGCTCCAGCTGCCTCCATACCTGTTCCTCAGGTAGCCTAGAAATGCTTTACATGTACAGCACAAATAATCAAAAAACATGCCAGTCTTAAGCTGAAACAGCGCTGAACTGATCAAGATGACAAAATAGTTTGAAGTAGCATTAGCTTGCAGAGCTGCTCAAACCCATTTCATTCAGGCTGTGTTAAAATTAATTGTAATGTATTTTAGCAAGTGTGTCAAAAGAATTCTGAGGGTCAAAGTCCACTGATACAAATCACTCACCAGACACAGAGTGAACAGTTTTACAGTCTGGCTCATAACAACAACTTTTGTCTATTTAGCAAGATGACCCAGCAACCAATTTTCTGGAGCCATTGCAATTGCTTATCATGAAAATTACAGGTTGTGTTCAAGAAAGGGTAAACAGCAGAAGAACCTTTGTGCGTTTGCTCCACTTTCTGCTGAGCAGCTTTGGCCGCAGCTTTCTGAGCATCATATCTCATTTACAAGGTGACCCAGAACACAAAACCCTTTAATTAGCCTGAAAATCCAACCTGCTTTATATACACGCCTGTCAGTCCCCTTGCCTTCTGCTGCCCTTGGTTGCCATGGCAGCGCTCTCCCAACAAAGGAGGATATCTTGCAGAAGGAGAAAAGCATCGCCAAGATGCTCAGAGCTTTTGCATGCGGCCGGATAAATATTCATGATGCAACTGTGTGCTTCAGAGACGCTCTTTCTTTTGGTAAGTTCTAGGGCGATTGTTCACCCTCAGATAACACCCAGAAGAAACTTTTTCATAGTGAAAAATAAACAAATCCTCAGGTAGACTGCCAATGTTAAATCACCTTCCTTCCTCAAATACCAGTTGGGAAGTGCCAAGTGAGGAGATTGCTGTACAGTGAAAAACTGATCAGGTGCTTGACCAGTGTAAATCAGTCTGTTGAGATCTGTAAAACCTCTCCAGTTTTCACTAGTTAACAATTATCATTTGGCCCATTGTGCTGATGGTACAATCAAAAGCAAAATGATTTTAACTGATGAGAATTTATGTAATTGTTTATATATTACTATTAAGTATGTGGTACAGACATTTTATGATACAAATTGCAAAAGGGCATAAATAGATACTTACATCTAAAAGTGTATTAAGCTGTTGATCTTCTTTTAAATAATTTCCCCTCTTACCCTGTGTGGCATCTTTCTTCATGTCACTAAATTCTTTTGTGTATCTTGAGGTGGTAGACCAACCTGCAAAATATCTGAACACACTTTGTCACCTATTCCAGCGCTACAAACTGGGAATTGTAAATTATTTTAATGTCATCTTTTAAAATAGTGTTCTGGGATGGTTCCAACAGCATTTTTTGAAACAGTTAACATCTATGCTGACCAGGACTTATTTTAGCTCGTAAATCTCATAAACATCAAACAAGATGCTGTGCCTTCAGCAGAGCACTGATTACTGTAATATATCTTTCTGTCATATACTGACAGAGATGCAGATACAAAAGGAGGACTGGAGTGATAGGGATCAGCTTCAGGTTTGGTGACATTACATCTCAAGGAAAGGGGAAAAACTGAGGAAAGAAAACTGCTTCTATCTGACCATACAAATTTGGATTAAGGATTTTATATTTCTTAACCAGTGTATGAAAATGTTATTGTCAGGCTACTGTAAAGCAAAAAAGGAGTGAGAAGTACTATATCACTACAAAGTAAATTTTGGTTTCCTCTAAATAATACAGGGTAGACTGTAATTGATTCTTTAAATGACAAAATTTACTTTATCTTGAAATGAATAACTATTATATAGTTGCTTAGCAACTCAGACAATGCTAACATCCTTGGCCAGGTGGTACCGAGTTCCTTTTCTGAATTTCTGACAGTATCTTTCCATTCGTTTAAAGCTCTGTAATATCTTCCCTGCCTCTTATGCTTTAAATCCAAGACTGTCCCCTTTCGTTTCTCTGCACAAGAAATAGCCTTGATTTAGGGGAAGTGATTCCATAGAATTGAAAGCTGTCATGTATTTGATATACCTCTATGTCTCCATAGTCTCTTAGAACTGTTTATGGGGAAATGCAGCTGAATCCTGTTTTCATTAATTAATTTGGTTCATTTTCATTGACTTTTTTACCTGGTCTCTGTTCTGAACCAGACACATTGCTGATTTGAACGGGATAGGGAAAGAGGACTTCATATGGTACAGAAGCAAACTTTCCTTTTATGTTGTGTTCCAGGAAGGCATTGAAGCCACTTGGAGCAAGCCTGGTGGAGGGCCACCGAGATGGCCATGTGGCGGGGGCTGGCCAGAGGGATGGATCTGGCTTATCCTGGAGAAGAAAAGGCTAAGAAGGATTCTAACTGCTGTCTTAGAGTAACTAAGACTGTGTTATAGAGAACATTGCACTGGTCGGATGTGTGCAGTGAAATGCCAAGAGGAAATTTTACCAGCAATAAGGTGCAACAAGAGAAATGCCAGTGACATGTAAGGAAGCAATTCTTCCATGGTGAGAGCAGTTAAGCACTGAAACAGGCTGCCCAAAGAAATAGTGAGTTTCTTTCCTTGGCAATTCTCAGGACTCATCTAGATGACCTCCAGAAGTCCTTTCCAACCAGGTTTTCTGTGGTTTTGTGCGAGGGACACATTATTTGTATTTTTCTGTGATTCCTGCACTGAGACACAGTATGGGTTATGTTCCCCACTGAAATATGTAGGGAGATGACTAGGCCTCATCCTGAGGCTTGGATAACAGAAGAGACCACAAGAAAACATTGGACATAACAAGAGAAATTGCTGAACATAACAAACAGCAGAGCAAGCAACTGACAAACATTATGGCCCATGAGAAATGACTGAATTTCAGAGTTTGTCATGGGGAACTATGTGAGAGAAGGAGAAGCTCTACAGGTAACTGGAAGGGAATATTGGGGACCTTTTGGTGAGTGCAATCTTAGAAGGAAAACAATGTCCAGGTTACCATATCAATAACACCTTGCAAGGCCTAGATATTAACAGTATCAGAAACATCAAATGTGGTTATGGATGTGACACAACTGGGAGCAATGTGGAGTAAGTAACTAGAGTGGGTTGTTAATTTGGGAGGGGACACGGGTGGAAAAAGTGAGTGATCAAGGTGGGTGGGAGGAACTGTAAGCATGGGAGAATGGAGAGAAGTGGGGATAAAGGAGGATGGCCATGTATAAGCAAGCTGCTGGTCAATACAGTTGTCTGATCGAGCCCTGCACCAACTGCAGTCTCTCTTGTCTTCTTACTAAATCCTATTCCTAACTATTTTTTTCTTGTGTGATCTCACTCTGCAGCCTGTGCTTGTGTGGAGAGGTCTAAGTGTCAGCAACCAGAGAAGGGGCAGTGGGTCAAAAGGGCCCATAGTGCCAACAACTGGACAGCACGGCACACAGATGCTGCCGAGCTAATTTCAGCCCTGTGTGTATATGTGTGTGGCTAATGTATGTGTAATTCAACTCAAGCTGGACTAGCTGACAAGGAGATGGCCCACATATGGAAAGACATAAGGCCTGAGCCAATGACTGGGTAAGGTAAATCCCTTACATCTGCAGGATTTGTGAATGTGCTTTGCTTCTGAGCCTAGAGAGTGACGGTGTTGTCCCTAAACAGGGGGTCTTCACCTGGTCTGTGAGAGCCAATCAACACACTGAGTCGAGATATTTGTCTTTATTTCAATTCTGCAGAATCGGGTGCTGGGCATTCAATAACAGCCGGCACACCTCACGTTTCAAACTGCCCAATATTTCTAACAATAAGATACAGCTGATTGGTTAATAATGATTCATTCACCACTCCTAAATATACATATGCATCTAAGCTCATGTTTAAAACATTTAGGGAGGTTACTTCTTGCCCCAGCGCTGGAGCCCTGAGGCCTTCCCTTCCTCCTGAAGCCGTAGCGCTTGCAGTGTCCGACATTTGCTGTCCACTGCTGGGAGTGCACAGCTTCCTGCTGGTATAACTGGCTGAGTATAATCCTTGTATATTTTCGATTGGTATTGGGATCAATATTGGTTCTGTGGTGTTACTAATGTTAATTCTCTAGCCTTATTCTATAAAATCTGTTTATATTTCAACCCCCAGGTTTCCTTGTTTTTTCTCCTGATTCCCATTCCCTGGTGGAGAGGGGTCATCAGGTGATAGAATAATTGTCTGAATGACAATAAATTGTTGTGGGTTCCTCAAACCATAGCAAACTCCCTCAGAAGTCCCTATTTTGGGTCAGGTAATACCCATAAATTAAGGTAAAAGTGAGGCTGGTGTTCAGGGCTGTGTCTCTACAGAGGCACGCACCTTCCATGTCTGGTGGAGCCCATCTCCCTGACTTAGCTGCTTTTTGGCTCAGTTGGCTCATCCAGCATGAAGGAGTCCCAGGTTTTGGAGGGAAGGCCATCCCCTACATGGTCAAACAGGAGTCACTAGGTCTGTGATGAGGGAAACGAGACTAGGGCTGGGGCTGCAAGTGTGAAGTGGAAGAGGTGGCAGACCTGCTTCTGGGACGAGCTGTTCAGCTAATACCTAATACCTGGGAGTTGCAATTCTCACTCCTTTGTCCATCCTCATTCCAGATCAGACAGGATCAGGCTGAATAAACTACCTGCAGCAGGACTTTCAAGGGCTGGAGATAAAGTGTTTTGCACTGTTAGATAACATGGCTTTTTCAGCCTTGACATTTTCTGATCCAGACATCATAGTACATATTACTAGCAAACAACAGAAATCCAGGAAAAGGGCTGAGGGAAAGAATTATGCAGCAATAAATTGTTTGCTTATTCTTCTCTAAATTGCTTAGCTACCATGGAGATAGCATAGCACAGATACCAAGAGGTACTACTGTTATTCCCACACATGCCATTCTATATCACTGTGAACATTTATTAAGCTTTAAAAATAAAGAGATTGGATTTAGGAATTCTGAACCTCAGATCTGCAAACTGTATTGCCTTCCAAGAGAAAAAGAAAACTTCATAAAGCACAAGACTTGAGACCAAGGGCTCTCTGTCCATATCTGAGGTTTTGAAATGAAGCTTGGACAACAGGAAACTTGTCTGCGTACTACCATAATATTATATTTTATTCTATTCTATTTCGGTAAGGTTTAAGCAGCTGAGCAAAAAAGGGAAGGCAGTAGTAAATTAATAACACTTTAATTCTTCTTTTTGTAGGGAACTCTTCCAGAAGGAGCATATCTACTCTTGACAACTCTGGTCTAGTTGTACAGCCGGGAAGAGTATATCTGCATGTGCAGACTACTGTTCTTGTTTGAATTAGCACCTCCAAAAGGGTTAATCGGAATATGTTTATTTTGGAGACCGGACCTAGCATGGCTTCATAAAACCACAGACCCCCTTGCTCCCTGCATGCCCTCTGTTCCCTACAGGTAAGAGTGAGTGCAGAAAGCCCAGCATCTTGAGAGCCTCTCCAGCTCATAACAAAGGTTAGGGAGAGGCATGTGCTTTAAGCCCTTCTCCCATAAAGTCTGTCATAACTTCACTCAGGCTGGAGAAAAATATCTAACCTGCAGTCAAGATTTGTAACTTTGACTTGCCCCTGGACAGTTTTGCTTAGGAAATACAAGACTACCTTTGGGGTGCATAGGACCTGCTCTAGCTTCCCATGTCTTCTTGAGAAAATCTGAACACCCTGCCATACTATCAGGATACGAGCTACTCTGAGAGCAGGGAAAAGTTAGTTTACAGCCCCTTCTGACAGCAGTGCTCCACTACACACTGAAGTAGAAGCTGATGAACTGCTGAACTGAACATTCATCAGTTGAGAAAGACACCGAGTTTGGCCAGTGTTGCAGTTAAAGCACTCTCCTGTGGTAAAAGGGACACACAACGGTTTGTAGCAGAAATACGCACATTGAGATGATGGCATGAACAGAAACAGATATATGTGAAAGCACTGCAAGAAACGCTAGAGCAGAGGTTGGAAGAATGGCACACATCAATAGCCAGTGACATAGATAACAGCAATACAATCGTTAGCAGCTAAGGGAGGTGCTGCTTGCCCCAAGACAAGGGTGCAATTGACTTATCAGCAGAAGACCTGCACTCTGACAGCAGGAGGATGGCAGTACAGTTACTGCATGCGGATTGTGTCTTTCCTCATCCTGGTATTCCAACAGGAAGACAGACTGCAGCCACAAGACACCTAAAATGAGGAAATAAAAGAAAATGGGCAGCCACCTTGCCTAACATTTTTTTGGAGGCTATTGTAAGCAAGCTCCTAGGGCAAAAGATTATGCTTCAATCACTGGTGACTCCTGAAGGGTACAAAGTAACTGCCCGAAAGCAGTTAATTGTCACTAGGAGAGAAATTCAGAAGACTTAGTGAGGACTCAAGAGCTGGCACTTCTCATCCTCAATGTTGTACACAAGTGACCCATCCCAAACTACTAATACATGTCTTTATGTTTATATGTAAAACTGAGGAAAGAATGATTGGAAGAGTGGAGAGTAAGTTTTGTTTAGAATAAATATCACCTTCCCTTCTCATGAGGTCTTGTATTGATTTTCATTACCTTAATGTGAAATGGTTCCAGTCCTTGTTTTGTGAATATATCACTGTCATATTAGGTATTCAGCAGCTTCTAGGCAAGTGTTCTAAAAACTAAGCTATAGTTGCTGTAAGTCTCTGACTCAAGAACCAATAATTATTTCACACAAATTAAGACAGGTTGAGATGCTGAGGGCTTTTCACCCCAGAATACCTTGTGCAGTCAAGACTTTTTTAGTGGGATTGAGATCTGGCAAACTAAAGGACGTGCAAAGGGCCGGACTGAGGGAGCAAGGAATGAGCACTGGTACTCCAGTTCTGTTTCCTCTACTATTGCTGCAAAAGTCTAAAATGGTCTGTGATCCTTCCTTCATTCACAGGCATTTATTGTGTCCTATGAAGTCCTTGGGACAGAGAAAGTCTTCTACTATCAGCAGGATACTAGCTGGTTGCTTGCAGTCCAAATTAACTCACGAGCTGCCACTTGAGAATCTGCCATATAGTTTCATGGTGACAACGTTCAAAAAGCATTTTAGATCCAGATTTTCACAGGCAGAGAAACACCATCACTGCAGCACTGTCTCTGATGTCAACCTCAGGGCTCTTCTATAAAAGTGATGGAGTGCTTTCTCCAGTGTGTTCTCCCTTCTCAGCTCCAGTCTATGTACTAGATGAGACCATCTTCTACAGGTATTTACAGATGTGAAGTGCTAACATATAAATGCTGGCGCTTTTAGCCAAAATTTTTAGGATTTAGGCATCAAGCAAATAGGACTTCTGAGAATCTGAAATTTCAACCTAGGCACCAGGGATAATTGGGCAACACTTAAATGCATAACTCTTGTAAATCTTGCCCCACTAAAACTATCTATACCACTTCTTCCTTCCTGTACTTTGACCTTCTCAGGTGGTCAGCTGGTTATTCCCAGACTATTTTTCACTTCTGAAACAAGAAGAGATCAACAAGGTGATATATATATATTCATGCTTAACAAATGCAGTACTACTAACCCTGTAATTCAGAATACAGATGGAAACTGTTTAATTTCCTCCTTCTAATAGAATAACTCATTTTTACTTTTACTTGAACACAAAGAAGTTTAAACAGCAACTCTGGTTCCAATGGTTAGCTATTTCATTATACTTTCACTGTGTAAGTAAACATGCAAAGGGAGCACTGGAGGCTGTAGCTATAGAAATCAATGAATGGAAAACAGTAACTTATTCCACTACTAAATATTTAGAATTTTACGAATCCCTAACTCACCTTGCAACAGTCACTAGTTTTGTTGTAAAGAATAATTTTACTGGGAGCATGTCTCTGCTTTGTGATAGAAACTAAGTATGGATTACAGTCATAAGCAATTTAATTCAATGTGTACAGAAACAGTAAAACAATCCAAGCAAGTAATATTACCTACCCACAAGCAAATACATAAACAAGAAAGTAAACGTGTAAAAACACGGACAAATATCAGAAATTCTACTGGAAACTGAGTAGAGATCCCAGATCAAAAGCTGTCTATGGAGATTCTCATCTCTGCTTACACAGACACTGTCCCTCTCTGTTTAACGGAATGGATTAAGAGTTTTATTATCTGGTCTGGGTAAACGCTAAGACTGTAACATCTGGAATATGGCCAGCTGCTTATCACTAGCCTAGTCTGCACCTTCCTAACACACCTTGACCAGGAGAAATCAGATTCAAATGGGGGATTAAAGGCTTACCATACCAGCTAAGGATACCACCTACACACTGGGTCCCAGGCAGAGAGAGGGACAGCATGGACACCTCCAAGTGAAGACCATCATGGAGAGAGTTTTACGGTCTGCCTTGTCCACCTCTTCATGAGCATAAGGAAAAAGAGTTCCTGCTGTTTAGGGCGCGTAGGCCTCAGTTTCATCTGCAGTGTACCTGGTGTTGGTCTTCATAGAGGAAAGGCTAAGAGGGAGAGAGAGAGCTTCCTGTCTGTTAGCTCTAGAAATGCCTTGAGAGGACTTTATCCCTAAGGCTTACCCATCTCCCTCAATAGATGCAAACTCTGGTAGTTCCCAAGGTAGGAATTTCCTCCCTGAAAACACGTCCAGAAGGCATCATATTGTGATAGCCTTCTCAAATAGGATCTAATCCTGTACTCTATATTGTCACAGATATGCTAGAGGCTGCTCTCTTACTCAGTCCTAAAGGAGTGTCTCCTAACCTAGAAGAAAACTTCTTCTATTGTGGACGTCCTCTTGCTTTCTGATGCCTCCCTAATACTTTTGGTAGCAAGGAGCACAATTTCATCTTCAAGCTGTGTGGTTACCTTGAATGCCAGGAGCAGAATTGCTCAGAATTTTTCTTTTCTAAACCTATGAGAAGGGATAAATAAGCATCCTGTGCAGGGCCTTTCAAGGACAGATGGTGGAGTGCAGGCAGGAGGACTTAGACCCCCTCACGAGAGGTTACAATCAAGATCTTGTCTATGTGCAAAGAAACAGCACACCTTGTATATAAAGACCAAGAAGTTATTGCTAGTAAAGCTGAAATCTTAACAGTCTAATTCAGAAATCACCATTAGTCTAGCTCTAGTGAGTACAGAAAAAAGAACAATAATGCAGGTAAAATACTTATGTACAGAAAAAAAGCCATAGTAATAGCAGTAACACAACTTTAATTCTAACGCACACACATTTTAGTTTCTGCCTTTTTCCTGGTGTTATCCTCACCCTTCCACTGCTCTTCTGGGTCTGAAGGTCAGTGGTTTCATGCTGGTATTGGCAGGGGAGGGACTATTACAGCAAGCGAACATCTGGAGTCCTTTAACAGGAGAAACATGATGATCATGTTGACAGGTTTTTTTCTTCCTTTTTTCTTCTTTCTCCTATCCTTTCTTAGGTTTTTGGTGTTGGTTTTTTTTTTTTTAATGCACACATCTATATGTGTGTGTATAATATGCATAATAGTATATATACATATGTTGTATGTCTGCTAACATGCCTGTACACCTTTCTATTTCTTCTTTGGTCTGCAGCTCCAGGTTACATGGCACCACATATACTAAATTTGGATTTCTGTATGTTACATACTATTTCTTTGCTCTTCTCCTGAGCCCTAAACCCAGTTGTATCCAAGTCTGCAGTTTAATTGACCATTATTGAATCGTTCATAGCATGAGGTCTCCAGTTCCAACCACGTGCCCCATCTCTTATCCCATACCTGTAATCCTCTATGCCACATCTTCTGTCTCCACATGTAAGTCTCTGCTACCTGTACATCCTCTACTCAATATCGTTGTATTAGAGTTGTAAAAGTCTCAGTCTACCTGGAACAACTGCTTGCTGCTGCCACCTATAGCAAACTGTGGTTGTATCACACAAAGATAAACGCAACAAATCAGATATCTGTATCTGGGCAGTCAGAAAAATTGCTGACACACCCAAACCAAGTAAAATACAGGTGCAGGCAGGTCAAAAGAAATTAAGACAGAGTAGCCCCGACAGGCCTCAGTCCTGAGCCCTTGCAAACTCAATGTCATCAACAAAGATGTTGAACAGCACTGGTCCCAGTACTGACCCCTGAGGAACACCACTCGTCACTGGCATCCACTTGGACATTGATCCACTTGGACATTGACCCACTTGGACATTGACCCGTTGACCGCAACCCCTAGCCCTTGAGTGGCCATCTAGCCAGTTCGCGATCCACAACATCTTGGATCTGAGCCCCTGGCAAGCAACACATCATTCTAGATAGCAAGCCAAGTAGGCAGATGGGGACTTCTGTCCTCCACAAGTGGAAAGCTACCACTACTATCCCTTGCCATTTCCTCCTGTCACTAATATGTAGTTTATGCTTGGATAACTCTGATGCTTCCTCAGGTATGACACTCTGCTCCTCACATGCTACTAGGGCACTGAACTTGTTCTGCAATTGTAGATCTGCAGGTGGAGAAGAGCGATCTTCTGTGTGCCAGAAGTCAGGTTAAGTGAGTCAATTAAATATAATTCAGTAAAGACTCTTTCTTAATTGTCTTTCCCTTTGATGTTTCATATTGCAAAGAATAAACTCATGCAAATCCTTTAATAGCTGAATGTTTTGCTGTCTCCAGCATAAGAATTGTGGAGTAGGAGGAAGATTATTCTGGACAATGCAGGGTCTAAACTTGATGGTTTGTTCTCTCCTGTGGTGAGAAGGCTCTGAATGTTTGTCAGAGTGCAAGGAATCACCTTAAAGGCTAGTAAACCAGAAATACTAAGGACACTGCATAGCATGCTTCGAATCTGGTTGCTCTTGCAACTGTACTTTTGCATTAAAATCAGATTGTGAAGTTTGGGGATTATTTTTATTGTTTACTTGCTTCTAACTTAGTTGTTATAAACTAACTGCGTAATAAATTTTCCACAATTAAATATTTGGGGACTACCATATTCATTTTATGGGTTATACATGGTTTTAGGAGCTTTTCACACATTTGTGCTCTTCTCTAAATGAGTAAGACAGGAAGATTTTAATGAATGGGCATGAATAAGTCTTGCAAGAAAATTTTTTGAATCTGGATAAATGTGAGAGAAACTTATGGCAAGTAGATTTGTTCCTGAAATTTCCCTGTTTGTTACATAGGTCTTATCTTCCCATTTTGTTGTACCACATGAACAACAACAACAAAAAAACGCTACAGAGCTTATACAGAGTGTTTTATTATTTTTAAAACCACAAGAACAGATTTATGGACCTTAAATGTAATTAATGCCTGATAGTGAAAACAAAGTGTACAAACTCCAGAACAGTCCTTTCCCCACAATGTTTTTTTATTGAGGAAACGGGGCTGGCACGGTCATGCCCAACGGGCAGCAGCCACATCCAGTTCTGTTACTGGCTGTACACTGGCAACCTACAGACGCAGTGGCTAGCATTATAATTATGATTTTTGCAAGAGACCTCAGATAACAAACAATGTTTACAGTGTGTTAGGTTCTGTGATAAAGCCATGCCTGGTGCCTGACCAGCACAGTCTGTCCTGTCTTCTCATTAAACTCCATTTCTAAATCTTTTCCTGGGTGCAAGGCTCCCTGTTCTCTGTGTGTGTTCATGGGCGTCTGCGTGCAGCAGCTGGGGTATGGCCATGGGTCACAGGGGCACCTGTGTCCATGGTGCAGCAACCAGAGCACATGTCGGCGTGCTCTCTTCCAGCTGCCTTCCAAGCCATCTGCAATTCCACTTCAAACAGCACACGTTTCCAAAAGGCAAAGATGGGAGGTGGCACTTCTAATCCAAACCTTTCCTCCTTGTCCCTGTCTCCTAGCTGCTTTGTCCCAAGCAGCCTGTGGCATAATGATCAGGAAACTCTTTGAGGAGACAAGAAGCTACAGTCCTGATTCTTTTATCTTCAGGCAGAAGAAGGAATGAGCCTGAGTGCTGAATTATGAGGGAAATTTTCTACCCGCTGTTCCAGAAGAATGATGGAATATTTTCCAGAGGCTTCTGGGTTTTTTTTTAAGAGTGAACTCTGTGTTTTTTGAAGGAAGGATTTAGGATCATCTTCAACAGATAATCCAGCTTGAGGATCTTATGTAGGTGGAGATCTCCCCTGGAAGCCTCCAGAGAAATATCTGAGAAGACTCAAACATAAGAGTCATATGTGTACTAAATGTGTACTCGGACAGCTTATTCTAGGAAGACTTTAGCTACTCCAGGTAGGATTAATTTGATTAAAAGAAGTTGTTTACAATGTACATATTTACAACTGAGCTAACCACTTCAGGCTCCATTTCTAACCAACGGAGAGATTGATTCATGTTAGTTTGAAGCAAATATTCACAACAGGTTCTCTGTCTGAGCTAGCTGTCCAGAGTTGCATTTGGATGCACCTTCACTCTCTGCATGTTCTCTGCCCAGACAGCTCAAAACATGCTCCTGGGCTCCACATTAGAAATGAGATACTTTTATTAGGCTTGCACAACTACTTTGGGGAATTTATCCATGCCTTTGTTTTCTGAAAGCAGACTGACATTACTTGTGCACTCTTTGGGAAGATTGAATGCATGAAAATATTCAAGGCTGTGAGGAACTCAAATGTTACAGTTATGTTTTGAATAGCAGACTAGACAATCAGGGAATCACTCTTTGGCCTGTAAAATTCAGGTAATTCTTGTCTAACAACTGGAAAAAGGTCGTATCATGCTACTGTAGTGATTTCTCTTCCTTCTCCTGTTTCCTTATTCCTTCCTCCCCCTGCCCTACCCCCACAATAATTCAGCTTCTAACTGAATTTGCTCTCTAATCTTGAATGAGGTGAATGGAACAAATCTATATATGCCTGTGTTAAAATCAGTTTAGTGGGGTTTTTTTGTGGTATATATGTAGCTGTTTTGCTGCTTCTTCAGAAAAGTCCTTGTCTTTACAATTTATGTTTTACTACTTTGCAAGGCAAGGAAACAACTTTTTTTAAAAAAAAGGGTTTTAACTGAGTTTTCAAAAGATTATGCCATAAGATTGTCTGGAACAGAGCAGGATATTGGGCTATGAAACATCATCTTTAACCTTGTATTTCAAGAGAATGTAATGATTCAGAAGTATGGAGAAAATGTAAATGCAAAGAATATTAACAACTTCAAATTTGTAATAACAGAAGTGGAACAGAGGCAGCAGCTGAGAAGGTTATACCTAAAATCATGATGATAGAAATCATAAAGTATAAAATTAGCTTCTTCCCATACAGTTCAGGTTCCTGTTTTCTTGCATCTCTTTCTGTACTGTGGTTGCAAGTTGCTATAACTTTCACACTTTAAAAATTCTGTAAGCCCTTCCAAGAAGAGGTCACCCTTGATTGCCTGACCAATAAAACTGCTTATTCTGTAAAATAATGCTGTTCTGCTGAAGAAGATTTGCATTTCTGTAAAGAGCTAATTCTACAGTGGATTAATTCTTTTTGAATTGCTGCTGAGAGGAAATGAACCTGCAGAGAGAACTGACTTGCAAATTTCTTGTCTAAGGTTACTTAAGGTCTCAACGTTTATTCCATGCAACTCACCTATATTGAACATATCAGTCTTTACTTAACTGAGCATACATTAAACTAAGTTACTATGATTTTACTAAAATGGCAATGCATTAATAAGCACAATAACTGAATTCAGGGAAAAAAATTAAATATAATCAAGAAATCAGCGGTTTCAGTTAATCAAACACCATACAAATGCAGCAAACATTTCACTCAACCAGTGAACCACAGGGACTGCATTGCGCCAGTCTTGTCTTGGATAACTGCAGATAGATTTCTTTCAGTACCTAGGCACAGTGTCCTGGTTGATTTATATCAGTAAATAGCTGTGCTACTGTCAAAAGCGTTTGGCTCACTTTCCTCCACTTCTGAAATCATGCTAGGTATAGGATTTAAGCACTGAGCTTCAAGAGACGATTAGTTTCTGCACACGTAACATTGGCATGATGGTCTACACACAGTTTCTGCATACATAATGTAGGCATAACCTACTGAAACAACTTTCAAGCAAAACTGCTTTCGAATTGATGGCTACATTGACTTTATAAATGCCAAATTTACCTTTAGAAAATTGATGAATTATATGCCATTCCTCTACTTCTAATTTATTACCTTCAACAAGTGGAAAGTACTTCACCACAGGTTGTAGGAGAAACAATGCAGTCTGCCTTGTTGAGCTTCTGATTGGCTTCTGAGTGAGTCTCTCCAATAACTCAAGTCTTTCATCTCATCTCTCTTTGCCAGACTTTCACAAGCAGGGAAAGGCTTGGGGCTTTATAGGTCTTTGAGGAAGAGAGAGAAAGCTACTTTTCTTCTGCAGGATCTTTGTTTCTTCTAAGTGCCATTGTTTATTCTCATACTGTAGTGATGCCTCTGTGCAAATGGTGTTAGAAATGTAATTTTTTACACCAGCTCACTTTCTTAACTTTCAAAAAACACCTTAGAGTGCTCTTATCTCTCAACTCTTCTTTTCAGCTTGTGCTCAGTTGGTGTCAGATTGCCTTGCCTCAGAGTTTTAAATTATCTTCTGTGCTCTTATTTGATACCTTTGCAGGCAGCCTCTACAAATCCTTGACTTCAGTTCTAAGACAGCCTTTTAAGTTGTGTGCTTCTGATACAGCTTCAGTCTTCCCGCCTGCTTTCAGAATTCTTCCAACTAGGTCACATGGGGCAGCCTGGGTAGGAAAACCATCCAAAAACTGTAAAAATGTTGTTTAGAAGGGATCTCTTGGGGTCTCTACTCCAACCTCCTGCTTGAAGCAGGACTGTGGCTGTGCCAGATTAGGTCAGCTGTGGTTTTGTGTAATGAATTCTTGAAAGCCTCCAAAACCAGAGGTTCCAGACACTTTATGAATAACCTGTTTCAGTGCTGCACTACCCTCCTGGAGAACATATATTTTTCTAATGTTCACCTTGAGCCTCCCAAGCTACAACTCAAGTCCATCACTGCTCCTCTGCAAAGAAGAGTGTGGCCCATCAGCTTTTAACTGCCATTTATATATCTGTAGGCTGATGTTAGATCACCTCTTCACAAGACCAACCAAGCCCAGCTTCTCACATATGCTCTGGGCCCCAGACCATCTTAGCTGTTCTCTGCTGGACCATGTCCAGTTTCTCCATGGCCTTTAGGGATGCACATCTGCACAGAGATGGAGATTCATCAATAATAGCAAGTAGAAGAAGCTAATAACTTCCCTCAGTCTGCTCACCATGATCTTAATTTGGCACAGCACACAACCTGCCTTATTTCCAATGAGACCGCACTGTTGCCTTCTATTCAACCTGCCATTCACTGTTGCCTCCAGGTCGTTTTCAGCAGGACTGCTGTTCACGCAGGCAGTTTCAATGCTGACTCAGTATTTTGCACTTCTCCTTATAGAAGTTCATGTTTCTGTACTCCCTAATGATTAGTGCAGTGTTGAACTGCTAGACATTTGTCACAGTCAGCAAAAATCTCCTTTCATAAAAATATCTAACAACTTGCTGAACACATTCACTTTATTATGCTCTCTTTTATGACATGCATACAAGCATTCTTTGGCTTTCTGGGTTTTTGGGATGCTAATAGAAAGTCATGACTTGTCCTATTGGCTCGCACCTAAAAAACCCAAGACAACCTTACTGCTATATTCTGTCAGAATAAATCCTATGCACAATTGCATCACTACTATTTGCCTTGAGCTAGGTCAAATCTGTGTTCCTCACCAAAGCGTCTCTTCCCTAGTCTATTTTATTCACATGAAACACAATGTTCTGTTCATCTCAAATACCAATGGGCTAAGCAGAAAAAACTGTGATGTACTGCACCTGTACTGATACACTTCCAAAGAACCAACTAAACAGCTTCCTATTGACCCCTGTATACAGCACTGGTTTTCTGGTGGTTCCCAAAGACTTTCTGTCCTCCATTCAAAGTGTTTCTTCGTGGCTCAACTACATTTCAAACACATTAAGTTTATTTTGAGCCCCATCTGCTACTTGGTTATATGTGTATGTAGAGGCCACAGAAGTGGCTCCCTATGACAACCTAGAAATATTTTCTCTGTTCTGTTTATCAGATGGTTGTGTGAGTGTCAATAGCTTTATGAAAATGAAGATGGCACAGTTCATCAGAGTGAACCGTTATGAAGGTTTTCATTTAGTAGAGATGCACTAACCTTGCTCTTCAAAAGTCTGGCAATGATGCAAGAATGTTGGTTTGTAAAAATAGTTCCGAGTGTAAATACATTATCAAAGTCCGATTGTAACTTTTTAATTTATTGAAAATATTTATTCCAGACATAAAGGGAAAGCAGGTGTTCTCTGCTTCTTAGACATCATTTCCCGCTTTCCTGATTTCTGTTTTATTTGCTTTATGGTTATTATAATAGCTGCCGCCAACCACTCCCACTTCAGTGTGCTAACCATGACTCACATAAGTGCCTAATAAATTACATCAATGGGAAGGCAGATGAGCACATGAAGAGGAGGTGCAAAACTCATTAGTCATGCAGTCTCCTTTTTTGGGGACTGAATTGCTTGACAGAAAAGCATTGTGAGTGGCTTGTGCATCTGTCAAGTCCACCAGATGCCAATCTTACTCTTGCAGTTTTTGTGAAAGCTATTAATCAGTATGCATTATTCAGTATTGTAAAACAGCACCTTAATTAAGCAGCCAACTAAGGCAGAAGGAAAAAGGTAACCACTCAATACACAGTGAGTTTCTTCAGACAAAGAGAATAACATAGATTTTGCGACGAAGCAATATTTAGATCACAATCCATTTTTTTTTTCATACATTATCTTGCATAAGGATGCAGTTGAAGACAGGTATCCTGGAACAACAAAGTGAAATGAAGGATCTCTGTGTGCTAGATTTTGATCAACATGCGTGAAATAAAGTGCATCACTGTACTAGATGAAAGTCAGAAAAGGACACAATATTGCACTGCTGTCCATATTGCTGGGGATGAGACAGCATCTTCATTATAATCTGTGTGATTTCAAGGGTTTATAGCATACCTATAATAATTCAGCTAAGGCTGATACTGTATAAAATTTTTGTATAGGCTTCCAGGATTTTTTTCTTGGTTTATTTTCACAGAACTGACCCTGGTACATTTGCAGAGAAGCACGGCACATTAAACCAAAACCGAAAAAAAACCCAATTATTTTATATCAGCAGCTGGAAAGATGTTTTCTGTATGGAAATGTCTCACTAAACTTGAGATCAGAAGGACCTGCTAGCTACTACAGTCATTCTCATAAACTGACCTGTTGGTGGGATCAGACTACTATTTAGTAATAAAGTCAAAATGAAACCTGAAGACTATACCAACACTAGCAAATGCCAAAGCAAATCTACACTATGCCTTAGGCAGGGAAAAGAACCTAGGACACTTATGATAACCTGGAGAAACAAAATAATGAACATGAAGGTTTTAAAGGAACAATAGATAGAGTTCCGGAAAAATCAAAAAAGAGCTGAGCCCCATGCAGATGTGAGACACATAGGGGGTTGTCTGTCCTGAAGCCACCTCTCTGAACAGGGTGCAACACAGGCTTTTGATCTCAGGACAAGAGTAAAAAATATGACTTTTTCTATATTAGGATGCATTGAGTCAGAACCATGTCTAATCTGTCCAAATGTTTGTAACCCATTATAAACATGCCTCCCCTTCTCCAGGCACTTGTCTGCACTCAGACCAAATGTGAACGCAAACCAGCTGAATCAGGTGTCAGCAGCAGGTCCCTCCAGCAGTTTCAAGAGTTCTCTTGCACTAATTTATGCAGCTACCTGACTTGACTTTGTAGCTTATTTACAGCTAACATGGATAAGTAAGTATTTCCTGGCAATGCTGCAAACACACCCAAAAAGGACAAAGCCATTTGAGTCTACTTTTAAGCATCCGTTGCCCAGATTAGTGCAGAAAGCTCTAACTAGCTTAAACAGACTGCATTTTTGTCTCCTGTGTGCTAATACAGTATTAAATTAGTTTCTGTAACTCAGGAATGGAATGCGCATAGAAAGTTCTGCAGGTCAAGCTGTCCCTGTGTGAACTAGTCTTTTCTTGCATTCATTCCACAGCTTTTTCAATGAGGACAGCAATTAATCTCCAAAAATTTGTCATGATTCTACTCCTCATTGTAACAAGTGTCACATAAAAAAATTCAGTGGCTGAACTTCACACATCTGATTGTATCATTAGGAGTACTCAAGAGAAATGCAACAGTAAAATAGAGTTCTGCACAAATTAATTTTACCATCGCAATAATAATGATAATAAGAAAAAAACCTGTTCATGAGCAGGGGACTTCCTTAGTAATAATCACCAAAGTATATGCATATTCTGCATATTTTATGAGACTGCTTTTGCCAAATTGGTACGTTGACTGCTTTGTATGCTACAAAAATTGATAATATGCAGATTTACAACTGCTATCATTAAGAGCTGAAAATGTAAAGTAAATTTAGCTGTCAGCTGAAATATCTTCTTGGGAGGTGTTGCTGTGAAAGTGTCCACATCACATGCTGTTTACAGCCCTTATATGAAAAATACTCTTCCTTATGGTAACTAGAACTTGTTAGGAATGTTCAATGACTAAAGCAGGCTGCAGAAGGAGCATTGCTTAAAGGCCCCCTTCTGGTACTGGAAGGCTGCTATAAGGTCTCCCAGGAGCCTCTTCTTCTCCAGGCTGAACAACCCCAACTCTCTCAGCCTGTCTTCATAAGAGAGGTGATCCAGCCCTCTAATCATCTTCGTGGCTCTCCTCTGGACTTGCTCCAACAGGTCCATGTCCTTCTTATGTTGGGGCCTCCAGAGCTGCACACAGTACTCCAGGTGGGGTCTCACCTCCCTCTACCTGCCAGTCACACTTCTTTTGATGCAGCCCAAGATGTAGTTGGCTTTCTGGGCTGCCAGTGCACATTGCTGGTTCATGTCGAGCTTCTCATCCACCAAAACCCCCAAGTTCTTCTCCTCAGGACTGCTCTCGATCCATTCTCTGCCCAACCTGTATTTGTGCCTGGGATTGCTGTGACCCAGGTGCAGGACCTTGTGCAACCTCGTTGAATTTCAGGAGGTTTGCACAGGCCCACCTTGCAAGCAAATGTTTTCTCTGTAATCCTGAGCCTCAAGGAGAGCTGGGTGCTTTGCTTTCTGGACAGGATTCTGGACATGCTATCTGCCCAGGAACAGGCATGCACATTCAGAACTTGCCTTTGAAACCAGTGTAGGTGCAGCCTGAGATTATAGACACATCTTGCATTTTGCAAGGCATGTTTAAAGTATACAAAAGAGGAAGCAAAAATGAAAACATTTAAAGAAGGAGGAGACACTTTACCATTAGTAATTAGAATGTTTTTCTCAGAGAAAACTATTTGGGCTTACTCTGAGACAGTCCTTGGAAACAAATGAGTCTATATGTGTGTATGCATTTTGAATGGTCAGGGAATTAGCATGGAGCAAACCCTTAAGTTATTTGATTGGACAGATGTTCCCAGAAAATATTTGGGATTATCTAGACAGTCATGATTCAACACACACTGGATCAGAGAGTGATGCAAGGAACAGCTGAGCCAACTACTTGTGCTGCCCTCAGAAGGGAAGGATAAAAGAAGGATCTTGTTGCTTTTTTTCGACTACTTAGAGGGAAGGTTTAGAACAAATGGAGACAGATGCTTCTTAGGGGTAAAAATGATAGGATGAGAGGCAAATGGGCAAAAGTTGCAATATGTGAAATTCTAATTAATTGTTAGGGAAAAAAATTGCAATTAATGAGACTGCTGAGAGACTTCACTGAAGTGCAAGCTTCAGAAATATTTAAAACACAACTGATCGAGGCCCTGAATAACATGATCTAAGTTGGCCCTGCTTTGAGGTGAAGTTTGGAGCAGATGATCCTCATGGGTCCCTTCCAACCTATGAAAGCCTATAATTCTATGGTCCTGCTAACTGATGCCTGCAGAAAAAATAAAATACTTCCTCACCTCAATGAGGACAGACTATTTAGAAACCAATTTTTTTTAAAGCAGTCGGTTAAATTCTCTGGTGATACAGCTGCATAAAAGAAAGGGATTGCATTGAATGTTGCTGAATTATATGCACATCACGTACCAATTTTATAAGTGGATAAATATTATACTGGAAAAATATCTGTCTAGGATGGTGTGCTGGGTCACAGTTCCTTGTTTAATGATAATATTTAAACCCTAGATGTATTTACTGGGTTTATTTGGTGAACCAAGGTTTAAATATATTGGCAAAGTTGTGTTTAATCTGCTTTTGAATGTAATTTCTTATGTATGTTATTACAGTAAGTCTGGATTGTGATATCTCAGAAAATTCTTTCAGAATTCAGAATGCACAGAAACCTAATCTTCAATTTAGCCTCGAGCTCAGAAACAATAATGTGCACATTTTTATTGCAATTGTTCTTCCATAATTTATAGTGAATGTAATTGGACTGAGACTCTCATAATAATGTGAACAGATGTCTTGACTTGTAATATGTTGTTCCATATTAGATGCTATTTTTATTACCATTGAAATGGACCTTTATTGCATATCTCCTTTCCTTGAACTATGAAACAATTTAGAAGTCCTGGAGCACTATCCAACAGATAAACCAAATACAGATGGGAAGCAGAAAAATTTTGTATCTCCCATCAGAGAGAAAAGCCCTAACTTTATGAAAAAAATGTTTTATGTTGGAGAATGAAGCTCTCTCCTCAACATTTCTTGGACTTTCCTATTACAAAATCAACAGCACATTATAACATAAAACAACTAAAACAACAAGGGTTATCATTGTCCAGTGGGTATTTTCCATGAATGCTTTTTGTCTTGATGAAAAATCCATTGTCTGCCATAAAAGCTTTAGTGAAAAGGACCAGACAAACAGTAATTTAAAAATTTTAATAAAACTTGAACACATACCTAAACAAATTCAATATTGCTAGTGTCAAGGAGGGGAATACCTTAGTCTATTTTAGAAGGTGTTGGCAGAAAAGATGGGGAAACAAGTAATTTCAGACTCTGCCTTCTACAGTGATGCATAGATTTACCTGAATCAGACAGGATTTGGTGCCTGCTCCCCAGTAGAGAACTTCATAATTGCAGTTTGTCTTAATGTAATTAAATTCTTGCACTTGACAGGTCCACAGAGTTTTTCTATGTTAGGAAAAATGAGATCTCTGGATGCAGACGTAGATTCTCCCCAAAGGAACACTATGTCAGTGCTCAGCAGAGTGCACTCCTTAGTTGTCCGTAGTACTGCAAAGGACCAACGCACTCTTCATGTCTATGGGACACCACTGCGCATCGTTCCAACGCATTTGGTGAAGTCTTCTGTCTTGCAATATATTGCCAGAAAAGGGAATTACTGACACACAGTGAGCTGTTGCCAGAAGGAAAATCGTAAAACCATTATTAGGTTTTTCATAGGGAAACCCTTTGGGTATTGTTTTCAGAGAGATAAGAAGTTCAATTTAATTACTGAAATCACTTGTGCGAAACATGTTCCTATCTGTAGCACGGCAGAACTAGGTAAATGCTTATCTCCTGCTGTGGCAGCTCGGTGAATCAGAACAGTTAATCTCCCTACTCTCCATTGCTGTACCTACTATCCATCCCCAAAGTTGTTGCAACAGATCAACATTAAAGAGAATGGGGCAATTCAGAAAGAGATTGAGAGGGCTAGAAGAACGGCTGCGTGGGCAAGACACCGGAACCACCGAAAGCAAGATAATGAATGGGGGCTGACCCCACAGTGAGCACCCATGCAGAGTTTTGCTCTGGACAAGTAAAACACCTATGAGGAACAATGGCCTCTCTGCCTCTTCTTGCTTTACCTGCGACCTGGAAAAATATCAGCACATCTCATTTCAGAAGCTGGTAAGGTTAACGAGTACATGATTCATACGGATGTTTTGAAAATGTATTAACTAGAGTTTGTGCAATGCTTTGAATCTGTGAAGTCGACAATTTATCTTTGATCCATTAATATTAAAATTTAGCAGGAGCAAGGAAGAAACATCTTTAGTAGTGTTGCCCTAGAACTGGCAGAATCACTCATCGGTATCTACGAACAGATGGCAAGCTCAATAAATAATATTAAAGCCAATTCTAAAGAATGCATGATTTTTAGGAAAGGGTGTTCCACTCCTCTGCCCTTTCTCCAGCTTTACTTTTTTGACTCTCTTCCTTATTTTGGCTTTCATTTACTATCCCTTGTGCTAGCTTGTTTGTTGTTTTTTTCTCCTTAGGCTCCTTTTCCTTTGCATATTTTCCCTTTTGGGAGACTGGAGGAGGATGCTACTTGGTGTTACAAATAAGGGAAAGAACCAGTAAGGACAGTGGCAGATAGCAGATGCTTAGAGAATATTCATACTCTGTCCTCAAATAAGAGTTGTCTATTTAAAAAATCTTCTAAAGGATGCTACCTGACTAACTGAGTGGTGAACAAAAATTACATAGAGGCACTGTGACTGGTCACAAACAACTGCTATTCAGAGTCGGGTACCCCAGGAGTCCTTTCCAAGTTGCCCTTGCAGATAGTTATGGAATCATGGAATTGTCAGAGTTGGAAGGGACCTCTAGAGACTATCTAGTCCAACTCCCCTAAAGCAGGATTGCCTAGAGCACAATTATTTTCTCCTGAGCTACGCCAGAAGTGGTGCTAAGGAGGCAAGAACCTGTCTGATGAAATACACAAAGGAGGGAAGCGTATTAAAAAAAATGGAATTGTTTTAGCTATTCTGCCTCTCTTCTGCTACAGTGTGAGTTGAAATACACCCTCATGAACTGCTTTACCCTATAAATTGCTCTTACCAATCTTGTCACTACAAGGGATTTCTGGTCTGGTGTGCTATATATACTTAAGGATACAGTTTCATTGGCACAAAACGCTGACAGTAATAGGGTCTGGTCACCTCAACTTTCATTTCTAAACTGGTGTATACACCAATATAAACATTTGGTATAGACCATCAAGAGTGCAACTGACATCCTGTAGCGTGTAAGATCTCTAGCAGGATCTTTGTTTGGTCACGCTGGCAAGCTACAAACAAGTCTGTTTCAAGGGGCTCATAAAAGAGCGATGCAAAGTATAAAAGGAAAGCTGAAATACTGCCAGCTCCTGTAGTCCTCTCAGGGTCCCATGATTTTTGGCTGGGGCTAATACTAGTTTTGTGTGGAAAAAAAATCCATCTTTCACAAAGGTCAGCCCGGATTTAGCAGAGATTTCCTACCCCCATGAGTGGAGAATGCTAACACTTTTTCTCATGGAAAAGGAAGGTGATCAATCAGAGCTACTACAATCTGTTCTCAGGGTAGTACTGGGCTTTAGAACAAGTTTTTTCTAGAATTTTTTTTCTAAATAAGTATTTCACTGGCATTACTTTATTCATAGGATAAAGACCAACTTAGCTATGTCATTTTAAGGCATATATCCAAATATTCATGAAACAGAGGAGGGGTTGGTAGAGTGGAAAAGTGGTGAGAACTAAAGAAAGGGATAGGAAGCTTTCACAGCAGTGCAGCAATGGTGGTTTGCTATGCATAGTAATACTACAATAAGTAAAGCTGCTAAAGTGGTAGTCTCTTGACTCGTATAAACATGCTGATTCTAATAGTGAATATATTATAAATAAATGCAAATGACAACTATTTATAAACTTTCCCAAATATAAAAAAAAAATAAATTGAAAAATACATTTGAATTACATCTTGCATTCCTACATTTTGTTTCTCATTCTGTGCCTCTGTGTTGTCAGAGACTGTGTTACCAGAGTGCTCTTCTACCAGTCTGAAAGGTAAAAACTGTTTCATCATTTACATGACTGCAAAGTTATTCTAAACCGAAGACCTGAAGGCGGGAGCCTTTGTATAGTCATCCCCTAACTAAGAGGGTGGCATGGAGTATGGAGCTAGGCTCTTCTCAGAGTCCCCACAGAAAGGCCTTCAATCACAAATTGCAAAAGGGACCATTTTGGTTGGACGTAAGGAAGGAAATCTTCAGAGGGAGCCCAGCATAGCCTGGGATGAGATTGTCCGGAGAGGTGATACTATCTTCATCCTTGGATATGTTCCAAACTCACCAGCACAAGCTGAACAACCCAATTTAACTTTGAAGTTAGCCTTGCTTGAAGAACCCTTCCCATCCAAGCTTTTGTGCAATCCTGTGCAACGTTATTCAATACAAGGAGAAGGTTAAATTGAATTTGCACAGGTACCCTCTCCTTTCAGTAATACAAAGTCTGAAAGAGACCAGGGAATGATAATAAATTCGAAAGTGTACAGTGTGATGTGCCAAGTTTTGTTTGGCACATGAAGAGGAATCACATTGCACACCAGGAAAAGAATAGGCACTGTTTAAGTGATTCTTAAGCAACACAATACTCTATGTGCTATTTCGTTTGGCTGCTCTTGTTACCAAGTATTGACATCTTGGAGAGATTTGGAAGTGGAGAAGTTAAAATGATGTCACTTCTGAAAAGACACATGACAAAATAAATCAAGAACAGCCCATGCATCCGATTTAAAAGCTATGACTTTATTATGCAAGTAGATGAAACACTTTAACACCAAAAAAAGAGAAGTATTAATACGGATAAAGTAGATGTAATTAAAATAAGAGAAATTTAGATTACAGTGCAGGAAACCTTTCTAGCAATGAGATACAGTATTGGCTGACATATTTTGTTTTAACTCTGGCAGAATTTGAATAGGTATATAAGAAAGCTACTTTTTTGTTGGAAGAGGCCTAGAATCATTTAACTACTCTATAGCATTAGATTCAATTAGTCAAATTAATTTCAGTGCTCCATTCAAGTAATGAATTGCATAGTACTCAATACACCATCTCCTTTTATAGAGGTCTGTGTGCACTTTTCTGCTTCTTCAAAAATAACAGAATTACTTTTTAGGAAAAAAAATGCCTGAGCTTAGTAAGACTAACAATTTTTTTCTCAAAAAGCAAAATAAAGACATTTATAATATAATAATGTATATTGGGTTTGTGTGGCAAGGTTTTGGTAGTGTGGGGGCTAAAGGGATGGCTGCTGTGAGAAGCTGCTAGAAGCTTCCCCTGTGTCCAACAGAGCCAATGCCAGCCGGCTCCAAGAGGGACCATTGCTGGCCAAGGCCAAGCCAATCAGCAATGGTGGTGGCGCTTCTGGGATAATGTATTTAAGAAGAGGGAGGAGGGGAGGGTGGCGGGAATAATGCATGGCAACAGCCGAAGAGAGGAGTGAGAAGATGTGAGAGCAGCAACTCTGCAGACCCCAAGGTCAGTGAAGAAGGAGGGGGAGAAGGTGCTCCAGGTGCCACAGCAGAGATTCCCCTGCAGCCCATGGTGAAGACCATGGTGAGGCAGAATGTCTCCCTGCAGCCCATGGAATTCCGCGGTGGAGCAGTGATCCACCTGCAGCATGTGGGGGACCCCACACCAGAGCAGGTGGATGCCCAGAGAAGGCTGTGACCCCATGGGAAGCCCATTCTGGAGCAGGCTCCTGGCAGGATCTGTGGACCCACGGAGAGAGGAGCCCACACCGGAGCAGTTTTGCAGGCAGGACTTGTGACCCTGTGGGGAACTCACACTGGAGCAGTTCATGAAGACCTGAAGCCTGTGGGAAGGACTAACATCGGAGAAGTTCGTGAAGGACTGTCTCCTGTGGGAGGAACCCCATGCTGGAGCAGGGGAAGAGCGTGAGGAGTCCTCCCCCTGAGGAGGAAGGAGCAGCAGAGACAACGTGTGATGAACTGACTGCAACCCTCATTTCCCGACCCCCTGCGCTGTTTCGGGGGAGGAGGTAGAGAGTCAGGAGTGAAGTTGAGCCTGGAGGAAGGGAGGGGTGGGGGAAGGTGTTTTAAGTTTTTTTCCGCATTATCCTACTCTGATATTAATTGGTAATAATATCCCATTGGAATAAACAAGAGTGTTTTTACCATGCATACAGGATTTGCCTCTTATTTTTTTTCAAAGGTTTTAGTCTTCCTGGCTCCCCAAGAGCCTTGCTAACTTAACAGAGTGATTGCATTATTATGTCCATCTTTGGATCTTTGAAAATGTGAAGTAAATACTGTATTAACAAGTTTACAAGAAAAAAAGGTTGAGCGATTCCCTTTTTAATATACAGACTAAAATATAAACAAGGAAGGACATAATTAGTGTAGAAATATTGCCTGACATAAATGTTAAGTAATGCAGACTTGGGGTATTAATAATGTTTGGTGTGCATGTGCACATATTCATGTCTGATATGAAAAGCCACTGGCGTATTTTTGAAATCTGCTTTTGAGAGTTTCACAGAATGGAAGTTCAAATGCTCACATGGGTGGAAATTCACATTATGGTCATAATCTAATTCAGCTGATTAGGATACTGCTTTAGCTGTAATAGCATTAATATCCTGTGCCACTATTAAATTAGCACAAAAAGCAAGCTAAATGAAAATATAATGTAATTAACATCAACACAGTTGAGACCCAACCCCCATTGCTGAATTATCTACATCAGCTGTACTCCATCGATTATAACCATTAATCACAGTCTGGCACATTTTTATTTTGTTATCTCAGGACTACATCCTTTTAATCTCATGAATTCTTATTCTGAAATTTTTCTGCTGGTTCAGTTGCAGCACCCCTATCTTAAATTTTAGAATAATTTTATATCCTTGAATTGGATTCATGTTACAATTTCTTGTTACTCCCCGTGCTAAGACGGAAATGGCACAGAAATAATAAATTGGTGATAAACAGTTTTTCTACGGTTGTGTTATTTTTAGTCTGTGTCTTCCGTATCCTCATCAGTTTTTGCTTCTGCTGGTTCTCTCTTTGCCTTTCATCTCCTGAAGCATTCTGAAAGGATTTATTGTTAGTTTTGGTGCCTTTTAAAAATTAATACCCATACACTGTGTGGGCAGTCTTAGGATGCTTTGACATTTAATCTACCAGTATTGATCCTCCTTTGTATTTTCCTCATTTCGGAAGGATCATACTGCTCCTTGCTTTTACCTGTCTCTTTTACACTGTTCAGCCATGCTAGCTCCTTTCTGGCCTTTCTGAAGTTCTTCCAAGTAAGTGGCATGCATCCTGGATTTCCAATGTGATATTCAGAACGCTCTCCGTGCTGCCTGGGGGGGTGGCTTATTTCATTATTAGCCGCTTTTTAAAAATCATAGACTCAGAAAAGGATTTAGGTTGGAAGCTCCTCTTGTAGAGTCACCTGCTCCAAGCAGAGCTAACTACAAAATTAAATGAGGTTGGCCAAAGCCATGTCCTGGACAGTTTTAAAAACTTCCAAGGATGCTGATTCTATCACTTCTCCAGGCAGTGCTTAAATCTGCTTTTTGTGAAGGCTTCTTTCCCCATGTCCAATCAAAATTTCCTCTGCTCCTACCTGTGCTGTTGTCTCTCGCCCTTTTGCTGCACTCTGACAAGTTCTCTTCTGTTGATGGCATTCCTCTTGAAACTGAATGGATGCAGTGGATTTCTTCGTTGCTCCCACACTCTGCATATGTTATGATCACTGTTGTAGGGTGACTCTTCAATAGTAATATTCTGAACAGGTCCTCACGCGCTGCTCAGAACCAGGCCGGTATCTAAATATTAGTCATAGTCCATGACATTTAAGTAGACTATATAGTCTATTGTCTTTCCTGAGGGTGTTGATGACCCTTAGTGTGCCTAGGTAAAGTGTCTGGTCAATACATATTCAAACACAATAATCCTCCCTCTAACAAAAATAAGCCCATAGCTCTTATACAAAATACTTTCACAGAAAAAACAATAGTTCCTTAAAAGCAACCTTTCCCCTCTGTTTTTGCAAATGCAAGTATATTTATTGCTGTATTGCAGGTGGTAAAAGTATCTGAAGAGAAGGACAGGAGACCATATTTTAAATATCCAGAAATAAATAAGCTGGATCAATACACTGTAACAGATTGTTTTGCTCATTAGAAGGTAAAAATAAAAAGGAAACTTGTCAATCTACCAAAAATCTAGCCTTTCAATAAGGATATAATTGGAACATGCTGTCAAAAACAACTTTGAAATTAAATTCACAGCAGCTGGTACTCAACACACTTCATGACAGGTCATCAAAGATAAAAATTTACCTCTACGTGTTACTTCTTTCATCTCTGTCAGATATTTCAAAATGTCCAGGATTTTTAAAGCAATATTAACTCTTTCAGGTTGGAATAACACACAAATCATGTCTTTATCTTAATTGGAGTCTTTTTCTTTGGAGGAAAAACAGAAAACGCCTTCATTAAGAGGAATACTTCACTCTAACGTTTGCTACTGTGAGTCACAATCCTTTCTTAACCCATCCCTTGACTACTCCTTAGCTTTGTTGTAGCTTTTTAGTAGCAAATTATCTCTCTAGTAATACATTATTTGCTTCATTCACTATAAGTAATATGCAATATTTAGCAATATTTTCTATCAATCAACAGACTGTGATATCATATTACGTGTGAATGTTTCTTAAGCACCTAAACCTTCAAATCCAGAGATATATAGAAAGACAAAGGATAGTATTAACAATTAGATCTGATAAAGATCTCTGCAATTCTGCTTTGTAGCTCACAATTTAAAAAATTATCACCTTTTTCATAGTACCTTCATTTTAAAGGAACAAAAAATGATTGCTTATTTTCCACCTGGAAAAGTCTCTTGATATTTCCTACCCCTCCAGAACTATAGAGCAGTACAAAATGCCTTAGGTGACTAGTTTCCTCATTTGAGATAATCTACAATTTTATACAAAATCATGGAAAGCTGCAACTAGAGAGGAAAGAAGTCCTGCTCCCCATGGGTAGCTGTCATGCACCTTTTAGAAGATTGCTACAAGGCCAACAAATTAGGTTTTTGCACATTCCATTCTTCTGTCATCAAGGTTGCTGAATGAATAAAACTTGCCTGCTACCTATTTTCTTATTCATACTCCTATGTCTTGTACCCATCTCCCCTTTGCTCTGCATCACCTTTATAGATCCATTTTGTCATTTGCAAAAAAAACATAGTCGTGGGGGGCACATGTGACAAAAGTGGTTAAGAATGAGAGCTAGCAACTGAGGTCTGCTTGGATCAGGAGACTGTACGAGACTTCCTGAGGTCCCTTTTAACATAAGTCTTCCTACAATGCTATGAAAGCATAGAATACTATTTCAAAGAATAAACCCAGCCAGGACTCCAGACTGAACTTGCTTCAATTCGTTACTCATAATTGGATGGGTGATATTACCATTAGGGCTGTCATGATGTCTCTTTCTTTTCAATCTTGAAAAATTTGAGTGGTTGCTCCCATGACTCCTGTCCTGTTGTGTGAAAGAGTGAGAACTAATGGGTAAGGTTGGAAAAAAGTCATTGCAACTGCAGCCCCTGCACCCCTATTTTGCAGTCATGCCAGGGCATCAAGGTTCATAAGGGAAGGTGTAATCTCAGAGAATTACTGTAGACTTACAGGCCTTCACAAAAGTCCTTACTAGTGAACTCGGGTCTCACCATTCTGTCTCTTTTAATGAGTACATTAGCAAAACCACAGTGCTTTCACAAGTTTGAGGTCAATACAGCAAATGTCATGTTGAAAGTCACCGCTTGAGCTGTCTAGTTTCACTAATAAAAGATCCCAAATTAATTTAATTAGCATTTTAATTAATTAAAATCTATTTTTCAAAATACAGAGTACTCAAGAACTAAGCAAGCATCTTGCCTTTATCTATTATGTTTTAAGAATAAAACTGTGCTTTATTACATGATCCATCTAGTAGCTGGGTAAGATTTTATGGGAAGGTCTGTTTCATTACTATTGAAAGTAAAAGATGCTTTTCAGTGAACAAGGACAGTATTTAATATTTGTTAGTTTCAGTTTATGAAATATGTATGCCACAGAACAAGACTTCCTCTTCATTTCTCCCAGCAGTCCCTTTTCAAATTTTTGTGGACTGACTTAGAATTACAAAATTAAATCCAGAGCTATGTTCTTTTGACCTAAAATCTCTGACCTGTGAGATAAAGTGGTGCTGTTTCTGCTTGTGGACCAGTTCAGCTAATTGTTGAGTGATGGCTGTGACACAGCTGGTACACGATTTTGTTCCCAAGGTAACTCTCCCCTACAAAGTGATTCAGAATCAATCATTTGTTTTATAGGGATACAGCAGGTGTTACGTGCTGCACATGGGGTAAATAGACATTTTTATTGAGATGGTCATAATTTTATTAAAATATTCTTTCATCTCCCTTTGTGACGTTGAAAGAACATTTTCAGTATTATAGCTGAAAGGAACATAATGGTTTCAATAGGAAGGGTACTCAGGAATTTCTCCTTTGCTTAATATCAGTTTCCTGGGACTAACATGAACCTAAAAAGCTGTAACAAAACTGCAAAGAAATACCTTTTGATTTCCTTTTACTTTCAATAAAATCATACAGCCTTTCCCTGTGCCCCCACACCCAAGAACATTGGTTGACAATAATAGTCAATAAGCTTCTGTATATTTACAACACAAAGAAGAGACTGTCTTATTAAATATGAACCTTAAGCAGTCAGGACAGAGCTCATCTCCCAGCACAGTCTGTTGGATTTCCGTGCTTCCAGTCAGGGGAGCTGGACTGCATTTATAGAGCTGGAATTATTGCTGGAGAAAGTAAAAGCTTCTACACAATTACATATGCCTTCTTGTTCTTGAGACAACATCAGAAAAAAAAAAAAAGAGGTAGAATTTGTTCCTCTCACATGGATGAAGAAAGCCTAATTTTTCACAAGTTTGAACACGAAGCACTTTCAAACATAGATCCTAGCCCCAGATTATCATATATCTGAAAAAAACCCCAAATAATATCTTCTTCAGTGCACTGAGTTATCTGTTAGTCTGAAACAAAGACATGGTCTTTGAATTGTTGCTGCCTTCTGCAAAACATTCCTTGATTTCCATGAGGTTTTACATGCAGACAAACCCCCCAGAACTTGGCTTATTATTTCAAAGGAAAAATATAAAATTTTGCAGATGGCACAAAAGAAGCATTTCTAAGTTTGGTGAAAAATAAGCTATTAAGAGCTTCATGAAGAGTTACTCTTTCAATTATTTTCTAAATATTTTCTAGTTTTTGGGGTTTTTAAAAAAAATATCACAAAAGGTTTCTTCATTTATATTAAATCAGGATTTTTTAGCTCAAGAGGTATGAAGGAAAGCTGTGATTGAATTTCACGAAATTGACTTTTCTCTTAAAGCTAGTTCCTGTTTAATCCAACTACAAACCAGCATTAGCATAAATTCCTATGAGACAGAGAAGATCCTGTCAGATTAATTCAAAGCTTTGGGAAATCCCCTTCAGATTTATTACCATTTTAGAAGTTTAAAAATTAGTGATAATTTTTGGCTGCTCTATTACTTGCTAATATTTCTTATAATTTCAATTACTTCCCTGACATTATTATTTTTTTTTTCTTGAAGGAATGCCTTTGTTTCTTGATGGTTGGTGTAAAGGAGTATGTGGAGCCTTGGCTAACAGCCAAACTCCCTCCCGGCCACTCACTCCCCCTGCAATGAGACAGGGCAGGGGAGAAGATGAGAAGATGGGAAGAACGGGAATGAGAAAGCTCGTAGGCAGAGATGAAGACAGGGAAATCACTTACCAATTACCTTCATGGGCAGACCAGACTTGAGTTGGGGAAAACTAGCTTAATTTCTGACCAATTAAAACTATGCTGCTTCCATTACTCCTGTGCAAGTTCATCTTCACCATGTGTCCCTACAGACATAGTCAAACCACATCGGGGTGGGAACCCTAAAGCAGAGGAAGCATTTTACCAGCCTAAGTCTGGTGTGGCAGCACCCTGGGAGGGGGGGGAGGCGTGGGACAGACATTGCACAGATCCCAAAGACTTCTGCCCTCACCTCTGCTGCTCTCGTGAGATAGACCTTTGCGGTAGGCTGGGTTTTATTAAGATTGCCTGCGTAGTAACAGATCTCATCAGGTGAATAATATGGTCCCCAGTCTGTTTTACAGACAATTTCTTGCACCTTTTGGCTCACTAAGAAGTTAATATAAAATTCTGTGCAATTCAAAAGTTAAATTTCTTTGATAATTATCTCATTTTACATTAGAGGCTCAGTAATTGTAATTCTGCACTGGCAGTTTTGTATTTCCTTATTTGGAATAAAAGTTTATTACAGCTTTTGTTTTTATTCATTAAAGTGAAATTCCTGAATATAAAAGCAATCAAAATTTTGCATTCAATGGGATCAAAACACTATCTGGAGGTGACATGTCTTTCAAGATTAGGTTTACAAAATGTACATGCAGGATATTTAGAAAAACAACCAGGATATGTAAAAAACCAAACCCCCTGATGTAAAATGGGGCTCTGCCATTGTTAGGGTCAGGGAATGCTGACATCTAGCAACCATTTCAGTCAATAGATAGACTGATATTGATTTCCATTAGCACAGTTAGCAAGGCCCTGAAGATTCAGAACAGAAAAGTCTGAAACACCCAAGACATCACAGCTCATCCCAGCAAAGACAAGGCACAACCCCTAGGGAGGGGGAGGACCAATGCCTCGGTGACAGCAGATGAGAGGCAATTTAGTCTTGCACAGTCTGCTATTAGGCCTGTGGCTATAACTGCCAGTAATACTACAGGAGTAGTACACGTAGTATATGTAGTAGTATATGAATACTACATTCACATTCATTTGAAGGTTAAATTTGAAGCACGCACATGCCAAGAAGATTCTAGTCTTACTTTGTATTGATACTTACCAAAATGAAGAAGGTCAGCTATAGCCCACATAGCAAACAAGCCTCAGAGATTTAGGGGAGCAAGATGTTGCTTAAAAAAAGTTCTCCTAAGAGGGAAGTTCTTGATATTTGACATTACTGTTTAGTTTAGCTGTTTCCTATACATCAACTCTAAACAACAATATGGCAGAATAAATGTATGCATTTGTATATGAAGTATTACTAATCAATAATCAATCAACATTAAGTATTGATATTAAGTACCAATATTAATAATTAACTCACTATTAAAATGAATTAGTGTGTACATATAAAAGTACATTGATTTCGTAGTAAAAATCTTTCTGTAGTTAACTTATCTAAGACTCTCATGCATTTCTATTATTCTATTGGACATGGGAACTCATTTTTTTGTGAAAGTCCTAGCCTTTTGCAAAAAACTACCTTAAAACAAAAGATAAAAGCATCTAACTTTTCTCATCCATTCCAGACAGATTTGTATATTCAATTCCCTTTCAATCTCAATCTTGCTTCAGTCAATTAGAGGTTGTTTTGTGTTACAACTAAAAAATTATTTTCTAGGCTTTTCTTGTAATGCTGTATGTGTGATTCTGACCACATTTTGGTTATACTGAAGAGATCTAAAGATGCACTGTATCTATCTTTTTAGAACATGAAGTATAAGCAAATCAAAGAGACAGGTGAAGTGAAATTCAGTAAAGAAATGTGTTTCTATTCTGTATCAACAGCCTCAATAGAAAAACTAAACATTTTTTTTATTGACAAAAGTAAGTATTGACTGGCTTTTACCCCTCTTGCCCTTACACGGCTTGTAATGTTAAGATTAAGCCCCTGATTCTGCAAAACCCCTGTGTGAATTAAGTATATCAGTCATCAGATCAGAACTGCAAAGTCTGTTCCACATTCTGAGCATCAGCACTATTTATTTCTTTCAAAACAACCCCATCAGGACAGACTGGCTGAAGTCCATAGGGCTGCGCACATTAGTGATGGCTTAAATTAGCCTGCAGAGGTGTTATTACATAAATGAGGCCTGGGTCAAATGGAACTCCTATTGACTTAGGTTTACGACAGTGGAAGTTAAAGCCTGTCACTGCTACATTTCTTCCCAAAATGCACAAAGCAATCTAAGTTTTAAAAATAACTAATATACAATTTTCAGTGCATTTTTATAGATCTTTATTTCTTATTTATTTAAAATGATAGCTTTTTAATATAATTTACAAATTCGAGAAGATATTGATTGCTGAAAGTTGGATTTTTATAGATGAAGAAACAATTCTAGCTGTACAGAAGCATTGATACTGGCATTAGAATCTCTTGAGAATCCCCGGTATAAGCGACAAATTTTCTCAATATGCCACTCAGAAGAGACATCAATCCATTACTTCTTTTAATAATTTTAAATGCCTTTTATTTTGTGTTGCCTTTTGTATCACCAAATATGTACCATTACATGTAGGCCCTATTATTCATTTCTACTTTTTTGCTACTGATTCTTTCATCTCATGTGCTTATTTGCTGTCTTCTTCACTTTTAGTGAAAATCTCACCTGTCTTGACTTTGCAGATGGTATGGCAAGTGCCAGTAGTTGCAGTGATTTCTTCATCTCTTCCTCCCTCTGCCTCTGACCTTCTTTACTGATGTTGACAGGATGCATCTATGTATTTTTAAAATAACTTTTAAAAAAATAATTTTTTTACATTCTCAAAGAAAATGTTATATTGTCCAATATTTGTTCTTTAAAAATTCTATTTTCATTCCTTTGTAGAAGAGAACCACAAAGTCAAAGCCTTCTATTAGACGTAGTAATATGTTAACTGTAACACTACATGTTTCAGATATCATACATGTACATATTAGTTACTGCAAGCTGTAAAAGTATTATTCCTTAACGTAAGACAGTGGCCTTAAGCAATTGCTCCCCATGGGCAAATAATTTGAGTCATAGTGGGGTTTCGGGGGTGGGGGTGGTTTGGGGGTTGTTTTTTTTTTTTTTTATTAACAAAAAGTATTTCTTTTTACAAAGCTGATGAAAACTGAAATGTGAGCAATTTTATGTGACGTGTTAAATCTTTTTAAAGATTGATGACCAGACGTGCAAATGGTCATGGACGGCTAAGGAAAGTAGGAACAGAACCAACAAATGAGTGTCTGTCTGATCAGCTATGTGGAAATTAAAATGCCATCACCCTATGCAATACCAACTGCATTTTATTATTTTGATCAAGCCATCACTACACCACCAGATTGAAGGAGAAATTACAGTATCTTCAATTATATTGAATCTTCATATACACCTACTGAAAAGACTGCTCCTTTTTTCTACTCTTCTTTCAGTGCTTCTGGCCCTATATATATCCTGACCCTTTAATAGGGTTATTAAAAAAATAATTTAACAGACGTCCATGAATTTGACTTTCAAGACAGCCAGAGCTATTAATTTCATTAAGTTCTTTAGCAAAGACTGCACAGCCCCCCATAACTTTGCCTTCTTTTTTTTTTAACTTACTCTTACCAACGATATTTGCAACGTATTTTGTTACAGCTTGTTCAGTTCAGTGAAATGGGGCCCATATCAGGATTACTCAGGTAACTAGGCCTCAGACTGAAAGGATGTTCAGACAAAAGTCTTCAAAGCTAAACATTAACTCAGAGCACTGCCCAGCTGACAGATGCAGTCATTTGAGCCTGTCACCATCAACGCACTTTGCATCTTAACAGAGCTAAAAAAGACAACTTAGCCAAAAGGTAGAGGATTAGGGATGGCTTAAAATAAAATAATTTTTTACTTCTAGATTGGAAAAATAAACTTTCCCCAACACTAATTTCTTACTTGTGCCTTTGTTTTACCTTTATCTCTTTTCCTGCTCTCCTTGTCTTTAACAAAAAACCCAAGCAAATCAATTCATTGATTTTCTGCAAAAGACTGAGTTTCTACCTGATGTTTCAGATGCTTTTGAAATGAGAACTGTAGCACTTGGTATTTTTTTTTCTTTACTTTTTCATGTAAATAAATCATAGCATTCTCTGGTGATCTTAACTGTAAAGGAAAGTAAGCATATCCTTACCTTACAATGACACCAGCCAGCAACCTCAGCACTCACGGGCGCATCCCATTAGGTCACATGGACTTGTGTCTGTCCAGCTTGTTTAAATATTCCCTAACTTGATAACTCAAATGATGGTTAAGTCTTTCTTGCTCTAGACTTCCCACTGCTCTTGAGGGTCTGGTGATTCCTAAAGGCTGGTCTTGACAGTAAAACCTGAGGCAAGATGCACCGAGTACTTTGCTCCTTTCAGTGTCCCCTGACTTGCCCCATGCAGCACTGGGCTCTATTTTTCCTGGTAATCTGTTTCTTGATGATACATCAGTAGAAGCCCTTCTTGTTGCCCTTCATGTTCCTTGCCAGATTCAACTACGGACAGGCTTTGGCTCTCCTAACCCCACCCTTGCAGGCTCAGACAGTATCTCTGTATTCCTCCCAGGTGACCTGTCCCTGCTTCTACCTCTTGCACTCTACCTTTCTATATCTGATTTTAGTCAGGAGGTCCTTGTACTATGTCCTTGTTTTAGTCAGAAACTCCACACAAGCTGCTGGCTGCTTTTTGCTTGAATTCCTGCATGTCTACTATTCTTTAGCTTGAAGCCCAGGGTTGTTGTGATCCTGCCAATTGTCTTGTTCCCTTCTCTCAGGATTCTGAAATCCACCAACTAATGGTCACAGCAGCTGTCCCTGACCTTCAAATCTAGAAGAAAACTATGGAGCTTTCAAAGACTTGACAGGCTCAGGCTACTCCTCCTGTGGAAGAGAGAGACTTAAATGCTGGTACAAATGGCCAATATATAAGAAAAGGCCAAAGACGTTTTGCAATTATCATAAAATCATGTTTTTGCTTCTTTATCAGTCTTGAGATGCTATCACTCTTGTGACACAATAAGTAGATCTAATCTTCAAGAAGATTAAGATAAGCTATCTTTCTTGGCAGACAAGTGTTCTGGCTGCATTATTAAAATTGACAGCTAATTTTCATTTATACGCTTTCTATAAGATGTGCTTATATTTTGATTTTCATTGAGTTGATATTGTTAATAAAAGCTACATTTTTCATTCTCACTTGTGTTTATTTGACCAGAGTTCAGAGTTTAGCTTTAAGATTCTTATGATTACATTAAGAATATCATGTCCCCACAAGATACAATGCCCAGTTATATTAAAAAATCATTGTGCCAAATCCAATTAGCAGAGATTTTTTGATGAATTAACCTTGTCATGGCAGAATACACACTGCACCTGCTCTTCTGCTTTAGTGCCAGACTTTGGCCCTCCTACAGTTAAGTCATAGGTTGTTTTGCTGATCTCTTTCAGCTCACTTTTTCCTCCTTGTGTTCAGACGTCACTACCTCCAGATGTCCAAGATTTTTTCTGTCTCATTTATATGTATGATTTGCTTCTTCAGTTTGCTCTTTCATCATTTTCAGTACTCTCTTGTTGCAGAACTCTGCAGCAGATGTTTGATTTTTCCCTTGTACCTTGCTTTACCTCCAAGGAGCCTTGCAAATGTTGCTGCTCCAGACAGGAGAGAAAGGCTGATCATTGGAGCCCACAAATGACCAAACCAGAAGGTTATTTAACAATCTAGCTGGGGGAACAGCATCAACAATTTTCATTTTCATGCTTAAGGGATCTGATTCCCAGGGTTGCATAAATCCCCGTTCTGGGGAACTGAAAAGCAGTGTTCTGATATGGTGGTGATTCACACATTCCCTCCACTTCCGGCAGTTACCTGTGAAGAAAAAGCACAGGAGAAGGAAAGAGTTTGCCTTTGCTGTATCTCCCTCACTGCCTGGAGGATACAGTGTGACAGGATGTGCAAGACAGAGTGGGAAGCAGTGCCAGGGGAAATATAAGAAGTCCATAATGGGCTTCAGGCAGGCTTGAGACCTGAATTGCAGATCTGGCATAACTTGTCATGGCTGACACTACTCTGCTAATCTCACCAAGAGGTTGTGAGATTGTTTCCTGTCTTTGGGCACAAAGGGCCTGCAACACGTCCTATTCTCTTCAGTCACCACTGTACTTGGCCAGAATCCTGGCCTACAGCACCAAAGGCTGCCTCTTTTGGGGCCATTCCTGGGTGATTTGCTTTTGATGCAAGAGGATTCACAGCTCTCCTGCTCCACCACCCGCGCTAGTTGCATCTGCTTGGAGAACAGGGGCAGGTATAAGAAGTATCCTTTTCCCTCTTGCTAATGAGGGAGGGAAGAGGAGAAAACTTGGATTTGGTTTGAGGATCAGATGCTTCATGATACTGGGCAGCAAACAGAGAGGTTTGAAGTGTGGACCATCTGTCATCTCTTTAGCTCACATGAAGACAAATGAAGCATCAGTAGCTGCAGAGTGGGTTTGCATTCCCAGCATCCGTGTCAGATGGACTGCTCCTTTTCAAGCACAAGGAACATGACTGCAGCTAACACAGCAAGGCCCGCGTGTCTCCTGACAAAGATCAGCTCTGGTGAAACATTCATCTGGTGTTCACAACTCCTAGCTCCTTCTCCTGCTGCCAATATGGCAGTCCCTCCATCTCCAGCCACCCATACTAGTTGGCTCAGACCAACCTGAGCAGAGTCCAATGGGCGCCTGACATGCAAAGGAGGTGTACGTACAGGGATCATGTCTGACCCTTAGGTTTGGTGGCACCTGTTGTCTGCCTAGGAAAGGAAAAAGGAAACATAGCTGTTGAGGGCAGGGAGGAGAAACCTCTTTCAATAATGACTAGGATCAAAAAATCATTCTTCTGGATTTTGGGCTTCTTTTGGAGCATCTCCCAGGATGAGAAATACTTCTGTAGGAGGGACTCTGGTGTTGGCGCCCTAGGAAGTGCATCCTGTAGTGATCACAGCAACCTTTGCTGGCCCACTCCTGGGTCTGGCCAGACAGTAGCATTTCACAAGCATGCCCACAGCAAATGACTACAATTTTCCTCCATTTCAAAGACAGTCGCTGTTCCTGCACCTGAGTTAAAAGCATTTCTTTCCTGCTCCCTAGAAATCTGTCTGACAGCAGAGCCCTGGATGAGATTCATCAGACATGCAGTGGGCGCAGCACAGAGCCTTTGGTCATTGGCAACCCAGGCTGGAATCCAGTGGCTCCTTTTTAGGGTCCTGTTCTTCAGCTATGCCTTTTCTTGGCCCAATGTACTGGAAGGGGTAAAAGAGACTGAGGATGCCACAAAGGACTGTGACCACTCAATGACCTCTCACACTGAGTGCATGTAAGGAAGGGAGTTGCACTATTCACTTGAATGCCAGTAATTGCATGCAAGGCCACAAAACTGGTTTATTCTTGACTAGGCAGATGGAGGGCCCTCATTTCAGCCAGGGAAACTAATTGCGTGCACCTACCTGCAACCCTGAAAATATTTTAGCTCAACAAATCATTCCATGAATCAGAAAATACCAGCCTTGCAACCTCCTGGCCAACTAATGGACCAACCAGGAGATGCATATGTGGCTCAGCCCAACATCTGGATATTTAAAAAACAAACATTGTCTTGAAAACTTCAAGGAGTGCAATGGTTCTGAGTAGTCTTAGTCCACATATTACTCCTTGGTGGCTGGGAATGCCTGGTGTGATGATAGTGAATATACAGAAGCAAGTTTCTTTTCAAAGAATGTTCTTAAATGGTATCTTAAACTAGAATAATAGTATAATCAAGTTGCAGCTGTGATTAAATAAAGCCTTAACTCGTTCCTATAAGCTGTGTTGTGAGAGCATTCCTGGCAAAGAATGGAGCTGACAAGGGCCTTGTCTCTGGGCCACTCCTCTGTTCTTTGTCCATGGCAGAATCAAGCCAGCTTGGTTTCCATGGTTTCCAGCGGGGGAGAAGGAAGAAAGCAGAGATAGATTTTTGCTAGGATCGGATGGTTGGTATGCAGTATACACAAAGGCAGGCAATATGCCATGGTGAGTGAGGGGAGAAATCTTTCATCACTTCATCTGATAGTCTCCTATAGCAACTGCAGCAGTAAAAGCAATACCTGCAGAGGCATACAGCTGCATAGCAATCTGTTATGTCATACAAAAGGGTCCCACACCCCCTCCTAGTGCATGCACGGTAATATTATGGAAAAATTTGATTCAGTATGTGCATCCCCCAAATGAGATCAAGCTTGGTAGACACAGCACCCAAATGATTCTACTTCCCTGTCCTGGAAGAAGATGGGGGTGTCCCTCATTCTGACCTCAAAGTGATTCTCTGGAAAGCAAAAAATGCTGCTGGATTTGCATGGTGCCACTTGGGTGAAGCAGTGTTCATGACAACAGGTCCTTGTCCACACCCCATGTTAGCCATGACCCCGCTACAAGTTCCTCAATCTTTTCTGTCTCCCTCAACTCTAGGAATAGGTCCCCTTCCACTTCACCATACGGTGTCCACTCCACCTCAGTTCTTGAGCAGCTCTGTCTTCCGGCTGCTTGTCAGTGATGGTCTATGGGCACTGGACACACTCAACAGTCTGTGTTATGATCCAACCTTAGTATCTGTAGTTTATCAAAGGACTGGGGATCCATGCTGCGCTACACCAGAACGTAGGCTGCAATCTTGATCCTGTGTATGACCCATCTTAAACATTTATAATTTTACATGGTTGCCCATCCATGTGCAGCTTATCTCTACCAGCTGCTGAGCAAGAGGTACAACAGCTGCTACCCAAATCTTTCTCCAAGCCCTCATTCCTATGGGAGATCTTCACAAAGAGAGACAATGGTTGCCATCTCCTTGGTTCCTTGGTGCACACAGCCCCCTCTGTTGTCCTTTGACTATAATAAGAACTAAGGAGCTCTCCTCTCTTGAGTTGACATTCCAGAAAGGAAGAAAAAGAGGTGCTTCTCTACTACAATGCTAGGGCTGTGTTTGATGTGGCCCTAAGTGAAGTATAAACATGGAAGAGAGGATGCTGTGTCAAGGTTAGCTGGACAGGGCTGAAAGACTGCCAGAGTGGAGATGATGAGTGGCATCGCATTGTCTATACTGCGTAGTAGGATTGTTCCCATATCCAGACCATGCTGAGGCATAGCTGATGAGTGGGCCAGCTGGAGCAGCTAAACATCTGCCCCAGGGGCTTATTAAATGTTTACCAGCCTGGAGAATCCTGTATCACTATTAGATTATGTGCTTGGCGCTGTTTAATTCATGTTATGTCAATACACATAACCCTAGAGTCCACAGAGTATGTTAACACTGGCCAGAAGATTACAAAACAGACAGTAGAGTGGTTCTACTAAGCAAACAAATTTTCACGCAGAGACAGAATGAAAATACTGTGTAATTATCCTATATAATACAAATAGAGTGACTTCATAAGTAGTATAAAAATATTTGCACCATTGAAGCAAAACCACATAGCAGCAATGTCTTGCTCTTGGTCACAGTAATCCTAGTTGCAAGAAACAGTCATTTTTGGTAAAGGAAGCAGTTAAGGTCAGGTCAAATAGCAGCAATGGCGAGCTGCTCCCAGAAGGACAGAGAGCCAAGAATCAAGAGCAATGGCACAGCTGACAGGGCAAGGGTCTCACCAGCCAGAGCCCACTCCCACAGTACCTAAGCAAGGCAAGCAGAGCAGGTCCAGTGACAGTGGCCAGGTTTAACCAAGGGTCCAGATCCCCAGGCAACTTCTTGGTGATGAAGTAGGTGCCAGGTCAAGCCAGGAGGGTAGTCTGCAGGACAGGGTGTGGATCAATGGGGGCTATGGCTAAAGTAGAGACCAAACCTCCAATGACTTAGCTCAGGCTAAATTCAGACTGAACATCCAGGGCTGAGCTTAAACATATCTCCTGGGCCTTGGGGACAGGGGATTAGGTAGAACTCCCAGGTAGCACTGGCTCAGGGCCGTTGAGGCTTGTTATTACCCCCAGAACTGAGACAGGGCAGACTGTGGCTAGACAGCAAGTATACAAGCAGAAACCACACAGTCTGTACAAAGATGGAGTAATTCACAGTCAAAAGGACTTAAAAAAGAGGACAAACATTTACAGAAGAAACAAAGTTTCCCTGTGGAAATTGGTCAAAAGATAGTATAGGAAAGGAATATTACACTGAACCTTGACAAGCGTTTCTACTAGCAAATTAAATGTGCTTGGTAGCATTCCCAAGCACTGATGCCCAACTGGCATGGGATGGCCTATGTCTATGCTTGTGAGTTGCCTTGGCTTTTAAGTATCAAACCACCTCCAGCTCAGGAAATGTCCCATGCAGGATATAGAAGGCAAGACAGTACTCTGGGCATTTTTTGAGCTTTGGCTATCTAGCGGGGGACAGCTATTCTTCCTGTCCCAAAGGTGTCAAGTGTCAAGAAAGTAGTTGGTAGGTAGGACACTGGCCAGTAAACGTGTATGACAAAAAGATGCTTGGATCTCCTGTCCACCAGAGTGACTTAACATTCTGCATTTCAGAAGTGGGACACATTATGAGCTGTGGGAGCAGTTAGAGCTCTCACACTCTGCCTGAGCTCTTGCAAAAGCCTCCGCAGCATGCATACTAACAAATCCTGAGCTATCATGGGCTGACAACAGGGTTCATTCTGGGACATCCTCAGCCTCAGTTTTGCTACTATCCATCTTTGGGCTGTGGAGTGCTACCCAGCCAGGCTGTGATTGCTTTCCTGCCGAGGAGAGACCTCCAAACCTGACTATTGATCACAGAACACACAGAATAATTTTTCACTTCTCTGAGGCCACTTAGGATTTTCCATATCTGCGTCATCTCCTTCTGTTATCTATTTTTTTCAGGCTGAAAAATTCCACATAATTTCTGCTAAGTATAAGCCAATATACTCTGATCACTCTTGGTTCTTCCTCCATGCCTTTAAGTTATGACTCATCTTTTTAAGACTGTGCAGTCAAAACCATATAGAGTATTCCAGGGTGGACTGTGGATTTGCACAGTAGAATGATGTTTTGGTTTTGTTCTCTAATGCTTAATTTACTTTTTTTTTGTCTTCCCTGAGCACTGGTGTTCACCAAGAATGATTGTCAATAGCTCCAAGATTCCTTTCAGGAGTAGCAATAGCTCATCGTTATACACAGGCAGTTCAGGATTGTTTCCTGCTGCCTTTCCTGCAGCTTTGTAATTAGTAACATTGAAATTCCTCTGCTGTTTTATCACTCAGTCATTTCAATTTCTAAGATCCTTTTCAAGTCTTTGTGACCAGCTTTAGTTTTGTCTACTTTGAATAATTTTGACTTGCCATTATCCAAAAACTTTTCTAGATAGTTTATGAATACATTGAGCATGCATCCCAGGGTATATTCCTGTTAATACAGGAGATTTGTTGTGAGAACTATCCATTTACCCCATCCTTTCTTTTCTCTCTTTTCACGAGCAATTTTTTTTTTTTGATGAGAGCACTTTTTATGAGACACCTTGACTGAGTATTTTTTTAAAATTCAAGTATACTTATCCGATTCCTTGTTCACTGCCTAAGAAAAAAGATCATCAGTTTGTGAGGGACAACTTCTCTCTACAAAGACTGTGTTGACTTTTGCTTGTTTAATCATTAATCATAGATCCGTTTCATTCCACTTCCACTTGATTTTCTTTGCATGAAGGACAGGCTTCTTGGCTTGTAGCATCCAGGAGCACTTTTCAAAATTTTGCATGACATTTGCATGCCGCTTTCTGTTTCTCTGGTAGCAAAGTAGAGTTAAGCAATAGATTACATACTACATTTAGCTATTTGGCAATCTGTTTTACAATCTGGCCACAACCCACTGATTCTGAATTTTTTTTACTATTTTTCACTCATCTCTATTTTCTAAGACGTTTGTCTTTCCTCACCTTTTTGAGGAAAAATATATTTGGGTTCCCAGTTTCTAAAGACCTTTGTGCTTGTGATAAATAAACATGAAGAATGACCACAAAAATTCATAGCTCATAAAAATCTACATGTGTGAAGAGCACTCCAGGAAGAGTTTGACCTGCCTCTTTCATTTAGTTTTGTTTTGATCCATGTTGTATGTAATCCTTCTACCAGCTATTGACGGTAACCAAAAGAGCTGGGTTTAGTACACAATGAGTGATATTAGGCAGTCTGTCCCCTTCCAAGCAGAATTTTTAAAACTAATAAAGACATATGGCTTTTCTGTTCGAGCTTTCTACAGAATTCCAGTCAGTTTTTTTAACCTTCATATTATATCGTATTCTACCCTTTAAATATATAGATATGGGGGTAGAGTAACATACAGATATAAGGGTATAAGACTGTATATATATATAGAGAGAGAGAGAGAGAAAGAGATATCTCTAAATATATAGATAACTGATCAGGAAACTAGTTTTGCTATAACATTTACAGAGTTCCTCCCTGCTTTTTGGTTCTGATGTCTGTTAAATCAAAAAGTGGCCAGTTAACAAAAGAGTTACAACAAGATCTCTTGATCCTTGAAAAGGTCTAACACTGCTTCATCTCATTGTCATGCTGATCACTTTGAGTTTGGTTTGTGTTTTAGGTGGACAACAGTATGCATGATTGCATAAAACACTCATTGCAAAAAATGCTTAATTGCTATTAAAATTCAGTAGGTTTTCTAGGATAACTACACAGGCTGTTTTTTTCCTGGTCATAGACTCATAGTAGGATTTGGGTTTAAAGGGACATTTAATTTAATATAATTTTTAATATTTATAGTCTGTGACTACGTTTTTAAAATGCCCCAGAAATAACAGGTTGAAACAGCTAAGAAAAGTGACCTTTAGTGCCAAAAGGAATGCTGCAACAAGTACTGATCATTCACAGGAAAGAATCCAAGAGGGGAACATCATTTCAAATACAATCAGGAATGCAAGTCACTGTTCCTTACAAGCCATTCAGATACTCCAGTAGAGGAGCCCAGGGAGAAATTTATAAAGTAAGCTAGGGTGGAAGTTTGATTGGCATAGTCTGCTCTTCAAGGGAATTTACCATCTCATCATATTCACATTTTTGTTGAGAAAGGGGTATTACGAGACTAGTTTGTTTCCATCATAAACAGAAGGTGTTGGTAGAATTTTGTCTGTATTTGAGCTGTGCTAACATAATTTCAGGCAATGTCTCCTTTCTTTTTAATTAAATTCCTAGGTGTCCTATGATACACATCATCAAGTCTGTCTGTTCTTAATGGTGTAGTGAAAATCTAGGAGTAAACAATAACTAGAAAATAGGGTAGAGATGAGTAATCCTTGAGCCTAAGCTATAAACCCTAGCTAGACCCTAGCTACTCAGGTGTAATTCCCATAATATGCCTTCATCTTGAGTGTAGGAAGTAATGAGCTGTGAAAGCTCCCAGGTCCAGAGTTACTGGTGAGCTAGATGTGCACCACCCCACAGTGGAGTAGTAGGAGCTGTTTTCCCAGCTGAAGGGTTCCAGCTTTGCAAAAATGTGAGTGGAGAACACTTAGGCATAAGAACTGAGTTGCATTACACGTAGGTTAATAAATAGCCAGCTTGCTTAGATGGAAAGGTCACAGTGAGCTTGTTTATTAAAGAAAAAGAAGATATTTTATATTTTTATTACTTTTGAATATATTTGCTTGTTCTTTCTGTCTGGCAATGATGTGCAGGTTAAGTTATAAGAATAATGTAACCATGGTAATAAAATAAGAAGTGCTAATGTGGGCTTAATGAAAATGATTTGGTTAACTAATTTTACCAAATTTATTAACTAAGTGCTTAAGTAAAACTAAGGGTGCAGCTCTTTCTGTCTTTTCCTAATACAGTGTTTCCAGAAAACAAACTCCACCGCTTCCACTAGGGTAAGTCAAGCTGAAGGAGGCAGGCTACTTCTTTGATATTAGCAATAAAAGTTGTGTTGTAGTTTAGGTCAGGAGGGTACTTCTCAAGCAAGTGTCCTGATCATCCCCATTTCGCTGCTGCAGTACACATCGTCGAGTGGTGTCACACTATGAGGACCAGACTCCTTTGGGATGAAGCTAAAATAAAAAGTGTGTTTCAGCAGCACACCTAACGTGCTCCAACTCCGCATGACCCTTCAATACATGAGATCAGGCCAAGGCTTGATCAAAATAAAGCTCCCTGAAATAAATCTAATCTGCATATTGTTTTCTCAGCATTAGGTGTTTTACTCTATATATCTGTACTATTCTTTAATGCAGACATAGTCAAGAGATGTTAAGTCTGCTTCTTGATATCTACTTAAGTAAGTCTTTGCCTTTCTGTAATAATTTTAATGTTAGATCAGAAATTGAACGTAATAAGAGTCACATGTGAGCCAATCCTGTCCACTTATAATAAAGTCTGATGGTTGACATAACCACGGGGGACTTTAATATCATCTTGACTGTTTTTAACTCTCTCATCCCAGAAATTTCTTTCCAGTACATCTTTGAGGTCTGTTGTTGGTGTCTTTTATACCTCGCAGCCTTATGCAGACTTTTCCATGTGGATTGTGTGGTGGGAAATCACGTCTGGTAGAAGAGAGTACAAAGCAGGAGGTACAGTATTGCAGTGTAGTTTCTGGCACTACTTATACAGAAGTTAAGAATGGGAACAAAGGCCTTGTAGAGAGAAGAGAAAGCATTTAGTGCAGAAAATAGAAACAAACAAAATTCAGGGAGTGTTGTCTCCAGTGTAATTCAAGCACAGATACCTCATAGTCATGAGCTAAAATGATTCCACCATTTATGGGAATGGGATCATCAGGGTATCCCCTACCCTGATGTATTAATGTTGCATCAAATTGATATGGGTATATCTTAAGTTATACATCCTGAAGAAGCTCGAAAAAAGTAAAAAAGAGCCAAACCACTGAAGGAAAAGACAACCGCAAAAATAGCGCTTTCATTAGAGGCATGGCTGTAGGAGTCTGTAGAAAATTGGGCTGGGTGTTCACCATTTGATTTGGAATGAGAGAATTTGGACAATGCTTACAGCTGCTATGATGCTATGTAATCTGATGAACCAGTGCTGCATATAAGCACTGAGTGCTTGCTGACTGAGACTGACTGTAGAATTTTGAATCCACAATTAAATTATAACTTAAAATCATTATGTCAGACAATGCAAAGGACAGCTTTTGCTCTTTTTAATCTTCAGCTATTAAAATTTTATGTGGCCATTCACATGGAATATAGTGATATGACTTAAGAACTGGTAAAAACCGATCATTTGTTTCTGATCTTAGAATTCATTTAAGCTATAGTATTTCCTCCCTTACAAATGCAAATAGTCTTTATTGATCCTATTATCATAAAACATTTACCTCTTTATGCTGTGGTGTGAGATTTTTCAGATGAAGAGCTCAAATCTTTAAGTAATTCATACTATCATCATCCTCATGTCCTCAAGAGAAACACAGGTAAAGAGGTAGGACAAATAATATTCATTAATATTAAAGTTAATAATGTCATTTTTTACATCTGTGTTTTATGCCCATCTATAATCTTTTAATCTGTTGCCTCATTTTTAATTTACCAATTCGTCTATCGACACTCCATTTCTTGTCTCTTCTTCTCCTTAGTGTTTAGCACCAGACTTCCCAACAGGTTACTCACGTGGAGCAGGAGTCCAGGTAGGACAGAGGCTCGAACTGGCTTGTTGTGTCATTCTTCACTCTTCCAGGTCACTTCTTAATTCTTATACCTTCTTTAAACTAGTATGGGAACAAAGATCGTACTCACATCCTAAGGAAGCATGTGTTGTTAACTTGGTAGTAGCCCAATTTGAAGAAAAACAGCAGGGAGCTCTCCTCGTTCCATTGTATGACCGAAGACCTATACAACAGGAGAGATGAAGCAGAAAAAATAGTCTCATGAGGAACTGCAGAAATCACTCATATTTCAAGATCTGGAAACTAAAGAATTAGGTAAGGGATGAAGTTGAAAATAACTGGCTGAATACAACACAGACAAATGCATGTTGCATATATTAGTAACCACAAAGCATTAAAAAAAGCTATATATTTAAAATGGAAGCACATAAATGCAGGGCTCAAAGGAGAACAAATCTCTTTTCAAAAGACAAAACCATCTTCTATCTCCTTTCATTTGGACAGTAATGCACTAATAGCAGAGTGAAATAGATTCAAGCTTCCAATACGAAGCAGTTCATCATTACGACAAAGGAGGAGAAAAATTAGAGATAATTCAACAGATTAGCAAGAGAAAGCATTAAAAATCTAAAGGGCAACAGAAAATTTTGAAGTTAAATACAGCTTAGCTCAGTGATGCCTGAGCATAACAGCTCTCTACAAACTTAGAAGCTGATGGGCTGGGGAACTGAAATGGGGATCGCAGGAGAATACTGGGAAACAACTCTCCCACGATATCTTTTATGTGAGAAAGACTGTCCCTCTAAAGAAAGTTTATAGAAAAAGTGAAGAGCAAAAATGTGATCCAACATTGTTTTAAAGTATTGTGGGGCCACAAGACAGGAAGTTGACAGTAACATCCTTTAAGTTAAACAGAGCCTAAATCACCCTTGTCTGGACTGCAGAGATGAGTCATGATCTAAGACTGGCCCCTGAAGACGCAGCTGCCAGAATCCTCATCCATGGAAACCCACCAGCCTCTGTACACTCACCAGCCCTCTTCCACCTCCACACACAGTTGGGCTTAAAGACCACATACAGAGGTTGTGAATGATCAGGCTAAAGTAAATTGTATATAATCTACCCTAGAAAGTTGTTCTGGCCTCTTTCATCCACCCAGGCAGAAACTGAGTCAAGAAGATTATTAGATTGACTACATGATGCTGAAATAACAAAGCTTCACCAAGGGTCTCAGAAAATATATTTACAAAAATAAACAGTTATTTTAGGCTACCTGACAGAAGGCTAATCAAATTTAGCACAAAGACCCAGTTTTCAGAGAAATAATGCACCAAGACTACAGCACAGCACAGACTGCAGCAGAAGACATGCACTCTGACAGCATAAGGATGGCAGCAGTTACAGCACATGGGTTATGTCTTTCGTCATCCTAATACTCCAACAGGAAGACAGACTGCAGCCACAAGACAGCCAAAATGAGGAAATAAAAAAAAATAGGCAGCCACCTTCTCTAAGATCTACAGAGGATGAAGGAGGCAATATTAGGAAGTGAAAGATAAAGCCTACGAGTCAAATAAATATTGATTCCTGAAAGATGTCAAAGATCTACCTACAAATCACTTCATTGTCATCAATTAAAATGAAGCCAGAAGATGCAGTGAGGACTTAAGTCACATGTTGTGTTCCTTGTTGCATACAAGTGATCATGGCCAGACCCCCTAGACACACGCCTTTGTGCTTGCATGCTGGTGTGAGAGTGTGAAGGACTTGAGTCAATACTTAAGAAATTGAAATAAAACCAGAATTATTTTCCTCTTCCATATGACCTCATCTCAAAACTCATTGCATTAATTCCTACATGACAAATGGGAGAGGAGACACCGACTGTACCTCCAGGTAAAAAAAAACCAACAAACCAAACTGAATTAAATCTACCTCCAGAAATCCACAAGACATTGTGATGCTGGCCTTAAAAAGTTCTAGAGAGAACTTCAGCTGGCCTGGGTATGTCTGCTTTGCAAAAGCTGTAGCTGACAGCTTCTGCATGGTGGGTATGTAGGGTGTTGGTTAACACATACTTGATGTTCATACTGACGGTGTTTTTCCTTAATGGAAGAAATCTTGGGCTGTCCGCATGACATCGAGATTCCTGTGATTCTCAGATTCCATACTTTCCATACTTACTCATGGCTTTTCATCTTCTTCGCATTCACTAGCAGAGTTTATAAAATCATCTAAAATTATCATATTTTCTGATGTCTGGATATTAGAAGAAGGTACTCTTCCACAGAAAAAAAAATTTTGTTTTGTTTTGGTTTGTTTGTTTGTTTGTTCACTGTTACCACCCTTTTTTAAGTTCAAAGAGTAAAACAGAGAACAGGGGTTTCTAATCTAATGCATATCTGTTTTCCAAAACATCTGCTGGGGAGAAATTCTTTTTTGTGGCAAGGAACCTTTCTGGTTAGGTATCTAAAAGCCTATTTTTCTCATTTTCCCTTTTTTCTTCTGCATGTTTGATACACTTGGTGCCTCTCCTTTTCTAAGATCATTTTTCCCAGCCATGGTACATCTGGGGAGAGCCACCTCTTTTTATACAGTCAAAACAAATGTATTTACCCAGTCAGTTTGTAGCATTCAGAGGAATCCCTTTGACTCTCATCCAGGCCTCCTCACCCTCCAAAAAGTTATAAATTTTTGGTCATGTGAAGACAAACATGATATGTTGGTGATGCCAAATGCTAGCATAGGGGTGTTTCTTAAAATGAATCTGAGGAAGGTTCCACTAACCCTCCGATTCAGAAATACCACAGAAGCTGATCCAGGTTTGTATAATTCTAAACAAATAAAAGCAGTGGAAAATAGCCTCCTAAAACATACATATTTCTGACAAATGCATAACAGTCTTTGGCACACTTCCAAGACGCATGCCATTTCACCACTAATTAAATCAGAGGATGAAACCAGTTGTTCTGTGGGGAGAAGAGACAGTAAAAAAAAAAATCAGGATCTCTCACAGCACTGAGATGGTAAAGATTTTTTCTTTGTCTAAGTTTACCTCACAGATTTAAAACATTTTTTGCAATTCACTCATCACGCAAAGTTCACCCAGTACAATGTGCTGTAACAAGTGTAAGTACAGGATTGTTCCTGTACTACATGCTAATATTCTGTGCTTATCCTCTACCATGTAAATGCACACCTCATTTTTGGTGGAGCTCCTCTTTTCCCCTATCATCTCAAGTACTGTACTACATAGGAAATCCCAATCCCTCGTTTTCCTGTTGGAGATGTAATTTTGCCTAGCCAGAAAAAGGAAGGATAGCTTTCTCTCCAAAATGACAAGTGGTGCTGACTATGCTCACACTTCTCCCTCTTTGTACCCAGCATGACCTGTTTCCCATCACACTAAGCCTCTCCAGTCAGCGTGGCTGTATGCCCCCTCCTGCTGGCTTTCCCTATCCAAGCAGCACAGAGGGATATAGCTGTGAGAGCTGAGGCACATTTAGCAAAGATCTCTACCCAGCTCCAGCCCAGCCTTCCTGTTTTATCCCCAGCTGGTCCTGGGGTGAACTTCTATCCAATTAAGATATTAAATCTTGTTCTATATCGGGCAATAAATAGTATTTTTTTTCCTATTAGGCACTCCACTATGTTTCACAATAACTGGAGCAAAATTCTCAGAAAAACAGTCAATATATTCAAAAGTGTCCTGTCAATAACTGTGTAACTTCAAAAGAGTAAGAGCCCTCCTCTAATTCCCCTCCCACAATCTATGACAAACCTCAAGGTTTCTTTTGGAAGGTATCTGTCCACCACTGCATCAGTGAGGCATGGATCTCTCTTTGACTATAGTATCTGCTTGAAGGGAGAAACGCTGTGTCTTTTGTCTTAATAGCACAAACTTGTATATAGTCATGTAGCTGCCAGGGTTACAAACTGAAAAAGACCTGTACACCATTTAGCTTCTCAGTTAAATTCTGTCCTCGTGGGACGCTTTGCCATCTCTTTCCCATAGAGAGTTCAGGTTGACCTTAAAATTTTAGCATCTCACCACCACCAAGCGTAAAAATTTCTTCTGAAGGGTAAAAATCTTAGCTGTGTTCTGATGATTTTTGAATAAAACTTCAGCCTGTCCCTCGACTTCATTCCATCAAAGTCAACAAAATGCATATTTTTAAGGATATTATAAAAAAAAAAAGCAGGGAGGGAGTAGAGGAAATACTCTTTAGAGCATTTAAACCCCATAGCCTGGTGTAGTTTGTTAAATTTTGTACCAAACAAAAATGCAAAGAAACTGTTAATCCAGAAGCTCCACTTTTACGCACATCAGATGCTGAGTGATCAGATTTATCTTTTCCTTCAGCAGCTACTTGTTATAAAATAGCCCTTGCAAACTTTGAAAATGTTTCCTGCATCCCCACATTTTGTGCCCATAGGTCTCTTAACAAAGGCTTTTCTTTGCTCTTAAATTCTCAAGATTTCTCCAGCTCCAGGCTCATCCCAGAATTTTATTTGGTCACATGTCTTCCTGTCTCAAACACGCATTCAGAATCATTACAAAAGTTATTTTCCTGAGTCCTCCAGGTCTGTAATTTGGAGACTGACACACAAACGATTATTCATGCCAAAGAGCGGAAAATAACACTCATTACATTGCTTTTTTTGCCTTTGTGATTCCTGCCCATATAAGAGTGGCAGTAGCACACCGAGGTTTAAATTGGCACTCTGCATAGTTCTTACTGATCCACAGCTGCGTCTGTGTTTAAGTGCTTTTTTGAATAAATATACTACAATTAGGCCAATTCAAAGACCACTCACCCAAAGCTGTCTGCACATATTGCACTCAAATAAACAAAACAGAAACCAGCAAGAGGGCTATGACCACCTGATGTCTAGCCAGAAATTTCTCTCTCTGGAAAGTTATTCACATCCAGAACACCATGGTAACTGTCAACCTTTTGCATGGCAAAATACACCTGAATACATTGGAGTGTCATGCATTTTGAAAACATCTCAGACCTTTTCTCACTGCCTGGAACCTTCTCCCCCCGCCCCGAGTAATAACCTGTAAATATTTTTCTAAAAACATTGCATTATTTAGCAGTATTTCCTTTTGATCAGACCATCTTATACACCTTTTTTTGCCCCTGCTAATAGTTCTGCATGTATGCAGTCCCCAGTGGACTTGAAGTTAACTGCAGAACAAGTTATTGTCCACACCGTTCACACCTACAATTATAACTCTGCGTGCTCACAGCCTGTGTTCTTTAACTGCATGCCCACTGCATCTGCATGTGTTTGCTATAGGAACCGGAAAGGGAAAAAAGGTGTATTTTGGACATAGGGGATGAAGGGCAATCCTCCCTCCTGGCTCATGAGGACAGAGACCCCAGGTATTCCTTCAGCCTCAGGTGGTAATGCCAGGCTGGGGTGGCTCCCTCTTATAGGTGGAGCTCGCGGAAAGACTGGGGGCATGTTCTCAATATACACACAGACACCCATGACAATTCCAAAACCTTTCACATCACTCCCCCTTACCTGCCTGTGAAAGCCAGCCGTCCCTCACAGTGCTATCTCTAACTTTTGTCCACTTCTCACTCTGATACTTGTTACATCGATAAATTTCTGATGTCACATTCAGCAGTTTATCATGTTCAGTTCAGTCACTTTCCATTCAGGTGAGGGTCCTACTGTTTGCTTGCATACTTCAGGAGGAATGGTACAGGTTACTGAACCAATTTAAAAAGTAGTAATTGGCGGACGGATAATCCTAATTCATTTGTTTGGAATACAAATTATCATCCACATCACACTCCCGCGAACTTTCCTGTATATCCTTCCACACTGCCCCAAAAGGTCTAGCAAGTACTCCCGAAGAAGCTGACACATCCTGATGTATAAAGACCTCAGAAGGCTAGTCATCAGGATAAACTCCATATTAACAAAGCAAAATGTGTTTGAGTATATTCTCCCTTCTTAAAACCCAGTACGTCTTGAATCCATCATATTCATGTCACACACATTCTGGATAGAGCCCTCTTTTGACCCTATGTTTACTAATCAAACAGAAACTCACATTTCCCCTTTTTTAGCTCTGTCCCCAACCATTATGCCATAGACTCTGCCCAGGGTATAAATACTAATGAAGGACAATGGAAACCGTAACATAGATACCAAAATCCTGTCATTACAGGTTATACCTAGCTGACTAAGATTGTGCAAACAGTTATCTAATGGAAATAATCACAGATTTAAAAAAAATGCTTTGAACCAGAGAAGTTCAGATAGATTCCTGGTCTGCTTGAGTGAAAGCTTCCAGTAAGGATGGCCATTTTCACCCCTCCTCCACGGGGCTGTTGATCTCAGACAAAAAAAGAATGTAAATGGGGGAAAGAAGTCTCAATATCTGTAATATTTTGAATATAAACTTCAGATTCATGATTTCACCAGAAGCTACATGGATATCTGAATCTGAGCTCAACTTGCTGACTACAAGCTCTATCGACTAATGCGTTGGTGAAGGACTTTCCCATTCAAATATTACAGGTTAAGAGGTTCTAACCATGCTCTGGAGAATACAGATATCAGACATATTAAGATCAACTAGGGGCACAAGGAAGTCTTCACTGCAGAAGAATCAGAAGTCAATGTGTTTGAATGTACATACTACAGTCAATATATATTCTGCTGAAATGTTGCACTGAAATATATTGACAGGCACACAGCGGGGAAATTGCTAAATGCTAACCAATAAAAACTACTTGTGTTCACATTCAAGCTATTGGCAGGTGTTAAAGTATCAGTGAGCATTTTGTGGCATACTGAAAGTAATTAACATATGGAATATAGAAGTTTTCTAATGACTCTATACGCTGAAGATATGAGTTTCAAAAGCATAAATTTTCTGGAATGGTATTGAACTTAAATTAGTGCTGTAGATGAGAAAAAAGAAGTGTTAGTTATACGCACAATTGCTACTTTTGGCAAGGATTTTCTGAGATCAGAGGAAGCAAAACAATCAATCATTAAAATCCCTTGAGAACTGTGATCGTGTAAGTCCTCAAAATGTTCTCTGGTACAATTATCATCGAAAGAAAAGGAGACCTATCAAACTGTGCAACACCTTATGTTGGTGTTGCAAAATTACTGTAATGAAAGTTAATCAGAAAAGGTAATGAAATTCTGCACAGCACAGCCTGATTTTATTGCAAAGCATTGATGTAGGCACAAGTTCACGTACTGGCCAATCAAAGACCATGAAGTGATGACAATCCATGCTAATAATAACATAGATATCATTAAGAGGTGGCATGATTTTAATACAAATGAGAAAAGAATATTATACTTGCCTGTAGCATGTCTTCTAATGGAAAAAAAGCACCCACTCATCATCATACAAGGTACCTCCTACTTTAAAATGTTAGCACTAGAAATCTCATTCTAGAAACACACCCATTTGGTGGCTTCATATTCCGTATTTCCTCTATGTCTAAAAGTAGGATTCTCTCACACTGTACATGTTACACCCACTCCTCTCCTTCTGGTTAACAGAAGTATTTCTCAACGCACAACCATAAAAGATGTGCCCACCAGACAGTCTCCTTAAGCTACATAGAAACAAAATAAAACTATATTTAATTTGTGCTTAGGTTGAAGCACTGGTCCAAAATGACTACTGACCTGTTCAGACTAATTTATTGTTTTAGCGGCATTCTATTTTTCTTTTTTATTCTTCTCTCTTCACAGAATCACAGAATGATATGGGGTTGGAAGGGACCTCTGGAGATCATCTAGTCCAACCCCCCTGCCAGAGCAGGTCCACCTAGAGCAAGTTGCACAGGAACGTGTCCAGAAAGGTATGGAATGTCTCCAGGGACAGAGACTCCACCACCTCTCTGGGCAGCCTGTTCCAGTGTTCTGCCACCCTCAAAGTAAAGAAGGTCCTCCTCATGTTTACATGGAACTTCTTATGTTCAAGTTTGTGCTCATTACCTCGTCCCGTCACTCGGCACCACTGAAAAAAGACTGTCCCCATCGTCTTGACACCCATCCTTTAAGTATTTATAAGCATTGATCAGATCTCCCCTCAGACTTCTCTTCTCCAGACTAAAAACACCCAAATCCCTCAGCCTTTCCTCATACAAGAGATGTTCTAGTCCCCTAATCATCTTCATAGCCCCTTAGCCCTTCATCCTGATGTAATAGCCTATTCTTCTGACGTATTTTGGATGAGCTTCTGTACCTAGTTACCTATCGAAACAAGCCAAACCCTGATTCTCCGATCCTCTAATCAGCTTACTATATATTATCTATTTTGTGGGACATGATGTGTGGTAATATTCCTTTGGTATTCTATCATACAATTTTAACAAAGAAAGAAAGTTCTCTCAATTCCTTTGGTAATTCGGAATTTAGAGTGGCTGAATCCAGCAGCCCAAGAGAGGCGAGAGTCCCGCAGCACCATGCCCCAGGTCCAGCCTGTAGCGAGACTCAGCTTGTATTCCCAGTAAGCAGGCACACATGTACACACACACACGCTCGCACACACAACAGGGAGCCCTGCACCCGAGAAAAGAGATAAAAATGGAGTTTAACGAGAAGACAAGACAGACTGCAGGGCATGGCCAGGCAAGCATACTGACCTGTTTAAACAAAACCAGCCCCATTTATCTCTTTATTCCTCTACTTTCCCATGTTTGTTCCTCCACAAACCACCATGATCCCTCTTTTCTCCTACCTTTGGTTTCTCCCCTCAACATCCTATAGTAAGTCTTGGGCAATCCTTAAATGCTCTAGCCCTGCAACCCATAACGTGTCCCATAATCCTGTAAGCAGTGACCCCTCTCAGCCTGTAAGGTGATGGTGACAGCCTCTCCTCTTGACTTGTGATGCTGAGATCATAGGGCTGAGTGTCTCCTGGGACAGCCCTGGGAGGAGCTGGGGCAATGTGTCCATTCCTCTGACTGGGTTACTGGGGTTTCTCCACCTACCATTGTGCGTCGCTGCTCCTTCCTGTGTCTGGAGATGGGCTTTTAAAACACATACTGTAACACTTCTATGATTTGGTGACCTCACAGTTCTGGGACAAGATCATTATGAAAATAAAATATTCTTCAAAGATCTCTGCTAGTAACCTTCTTCTAGTCTCCTTCATATGCACAACTTCCCATGCCTCCTGCAAGTCTTCTTTGTCTCTTCTCTTAGCTTTTTGTGAAGTAATATGTATGTCACAAATTTATTTTGCAAATCTGTGATTAAATATGGTTTAAGTTAGGGGTTTATCTTCCTATTTCTAAGGATTTATCCCTTAAAAGAAGATTCAACTTTTCTGAAAGGAGACAATTTCTTTGGATGCAATGTGGATTGAAGCCAAACTTTAACAATTAGATTTTCATTTTTACTTTAATTGATTCATAGTTGCATCATCATAACAAGATGACTTGATTTTGATGTCTGCCTTTGACAAAGTGAGGAGACAAGGTCTACAGAAGGGGCTTTTGTTTCTTTATGTCATCTCAACCTTGCAGATGACATTGTAGAGATCAGATAGAAGATGGAATATTGTACAGCTTTTGCTTCTCATGAAACAAAGGGGGAAGCAGATCCTTTACATGTTAAGCCTGCATGAACCATGTTATCACTGAATGCTAACTAACGGCATGGAGTAACGGTTGAATAAACTCTGCAATAAACCTGTAATTTATTAAGTGTTTTTTAATACTGTATTCTTCCCATTATAAAGTGAAACAGAAGCATCAGGTGAGATACAGGAAGAATCTGATTAACAGCTGGTGTTTTGTGGGTGAAAAACACTTGTGCTTTCTTGCCTTTTTGTTTTCGTGTTCACACACATCAATTTTTCCACATAATACTGCTCTGAAGTGACTTTTTGTTAGCTTCTTTAATTCTGTAGAAAAAGGAGAAAAGAATATTCACAGTGTACAGTACAAAACCTCTTCATATCAAGTTATCTGGCAATATCTCTGACTTTTTCCTTTAAATACTTCATTTGCTCTAAGTAGGCTTGAATGTGCAGAACACAGGTATGAGAGTTTTGTTTACAACTCAGAAGTAACTAAAATTGTAGTAGTCAAATTCCTGTTTACAATCCAAAAGAGACAGTAGGGACTGTCTTTTGCGAATGAAAGGATGTAGTAGGAAATGACAGAGGATAAATAGCATCCTTCCCAATTTCTAAAATGTAGGAGGCAGAATATTCTCTTCCTGGTGGATACTTCATTTTATTGCAAAATGATATTGTTAAAATTTTGAGTCTGGCAGAGAGAGCTTTTAAAATAGAAGGGGTTCCCAATTTGTACTCATTCATTATAAAACCCTATCAAAATCAGAAATCTAGACTACTTTTTGACAATTGTAGCATCTAAAAGGCACTCCCAGAGCTTAGACAAAACCCAGCACAAGTTACTCATAACTGTGGCTTGTTACAGGAGGGTGAACACTGTAAGAAGAGTAACATCAGAGCACTCGATCAAATTACACGGGGAAAAAGAAAACAGCTTAAGGGCAAATGCAGCTCTCCACCTTGCATATGCTCTGAAGAGTATTCTTGCAGAAGAAAATCCAGTCAGGTTGTTTTCAAACAATGAAATCGCTTTGAAGTGCTTAGTCTGAAAGAATGCTTCCTCTCCTGTGCCTCTCCCACTCATTCTCCACCATGAACCACAGCCGCCTTCTCCATGTCACCTTCCAGTTTCTGTTAGGCCAAGATACATTCGGGATCTACCATAATGAACACCAAAGCTTCCAGCCTGGAATTTGTTAATTCCTAGGTCTTGTGCTCAGGGATCGACTGGAAGCATTTAGCATAGTTCAACTTTCAATCGTCCAGAAATTTTCAGCACTTCAAGATGAACAAGCATTCAATGACATTAAGTAAAAAGGGGAGATGACAGGAGTACCTTGCCCAGAAAGGAGTCATCTCTTTGACATATGAATCTCTACCGGAGATTCACTAAGAATAACAGAAATCTTATGTGCAAACAATGAGAAATGGATAGGGAAGAAACATTCAAAGAAACAGATATTTGTTTCACATATTGATCAGCAAACACCCACATTTATGAAGGCAGTTAACTCGTTATGTTTCCAGACTGTATCTAATTGTATTTTTAAGCAAGCCAAGGTACAAGAACAATTTTTCCAACTGGAAGGACAAACCGTGAGCTATTAACACACACATAATTCAGTAACCTTTCAGAAAACGGTCTGACAGCCTGAGTCCTTAAGAAAAGGCGGTCAAAGCATTTGATATCTTGTTTTCTTACCAGATGATCTTTGACATTTTCCGCCTTACTGCCAAGATCTACCAAATATAAGTGACGTAAAGGATTGACAGAGATGTTGTTCTTCCCCAACTTTTCTGTTTCAATAAGGGCTATTTAAAAAGCAGAGCTCTACACATATGTTTACAGAACTTGGTTGGGGAAAATGTTTTCCCTAAAGCTGACACTCTAAAGAAGGCACACATCATTGTTACTGTACATTTTTCTTATACTCTTAACCCACAGCTTAAAACTGTCTAGAGCACAAAAAAGAACTGAAGAGGACAGCCCAGTCACAACCTTCATTGCTTCTGATATCACCAGTATAGCAGGTCAGAATGCCAATGGAGGAAGGGAGAAGAAGGGAAACGGGAAGACCTTGTGATGCAGAGAGGACATCATTATTAAAAAGAGAGAGAGAGGTGAGGATAAAGACAACTGAGTAGAACACAGCAGGAGTTTGAGGGAGAGGAGATATATTTTCCTGTCTCATTCCAAACCCGCTGTTTTGTTCCCAAAGTCTTCCAAAGACGGCAATACGATGTTGCATCAGCAACATTTGCACCCATCTGTCATGTTCTCCAAGAGCAGAAATACAGACAGATCAGGAATTTCTGACCACTTGGCTCTATCAGGAGTTAATGTTTAGCTGTTTAGAAGTACTTTTGCCAAAAAGTTCAAATGAAAAGATGAAGCTCTCTATAGGAAGTGAAAAATAAAAGTTCTTTTACATACAGGTCTATTCAGTGAAAACTTCCTCAACTTTCACATGAGAGAGGTGTCAAGTTTGGGTTTTTTTTTTTTTAAAGAATTTCTTATATAGTTTGACTGATACCATGCTTATGCTGATTTTTTCATTTTCAGCTACACTTAATATTTAATACAGTCTTCTTAAGCATACAAGAAGGTGAATAAGATGTGGCTCAGTTTTCAGAAGTATCAGATACTTGCTGCTTAAATTCAAATCAATGCATTTTGGTAAGTTAAAAAACGGTGGAAGCACAGAACATGAGAGGTGGGGCTCGCCTGCACCAAACATGCTTAAAAAAACCATCAAAGGACTGCGTCTGAGTGCAAAGAAAGGCCATAAACCATCTTATTGCTATTTTTTAGTTTCATGTGGTAGAAAGTGCTGAGGTTTTAAAGTAAAACGGATACTGTCAGGTTGAATAAATTAAACCAAACACTAAAAATAGACACCTGTTATTCCTCTCTGATTGCCCTTCATCGTTTAACAGCTCAATTAGAAATGTACTGGCTCAGAGAACGAAATGAGATAAAAAGTTTGTATATATGACTAGCCCAGTGATCAGCTCAAAGGATGTATGGGAAACTGGCTTCTAGTTCTTGCTCCAGTGAACAATTTCATATTTGATTACAAAATATCTAGATGGCTACGGTGTGCTGCTGAGGGCTTAAGGAGCTCTACTGCAAATCAAGCAAAAAAAGCATCTAAAACTGGGTCTTCTGTAACCAAGCTGAGTTCTTCCAACAGCTGAGTACAGCAGACTGACAGTTAACACGCTCAGACTGTTCTTTATGAAGGTGGGAGGCTTAGGCACTATCTCTGAACCAATTCTCTTCTGTTGAGTCACCTGTATGAATTAACGAGATGAATCCCAGAGGAGTATTGGCATTCCTTCAGTTCCATGCAGCCTGCACAGAAGTGATCCTGCACGTGCCTGCCAACAAACGCATAGAGTGAGTGAGGCAGCCTTGTTTTTTGAAAAGACGTTTGTTTTATTTGAATGCTTCCTAAGGCAGTCAGGTATACAAATCCTTCTAGTGAATCTAAACTTGTTTTCACTTCCAGAAATACAAATTTAGTACATGTAGTCTAGTGCCTGCTTCATGAACTTAAGTGGAAGAGATTTCACTGACATGATTCTAAGTATCTCTGATGAATTTGGTCCAAGATAGCTTTATTTAAGAATAATTCACTAGAATAAGGCACTCACTCATGTCTTATATCTTCCTGATGTACTTTATTCAAGCAGAGGCTTGGCTGTGTAAGCTATTTTAATTAACACTTTAAGATAAGCCTTCACCATCTGCTCTCCTTTATAATTAAAAATGTAAAGGGAATCTCATTCTCAGTAGTATCATTAAAATTCAAGATATTAAAGAAAAGACATAAATGCATGCCTTTTTATTCATTCCAAGGGCACTCATTTGCTGTGTTCCTTTTTAATGTTTTTGTCTCATCTAGGACTCAAAGGACAGAGCAGCACTAAATGGTGCCAAAATACTTCCTTGACTGAGCTCTTGGGATTGCCTTTGAAATCATGGATGACTCACATGAGCTTCTGAATCACAGAAAAGAAACACATACTGTAGGAATATTATTTGAGGCCAGTAAAGATTTCCTTTCAGGAAATTTCATAGAATTTTTCTATATCAAATTCGGCAGCTTTATCTGTTATGGGGGAAAAGGGTATTCATCAAGAACACAAAAATAAAAACAGGAGTCATGCTAACAAAAGATGCAAAAAATGAATGACAGAAGTAAGTAAGTTTCCTTGAAATATTGTAGTACTTAAAGTTATTATTTCCATTCTCCGGGTACTTGGAAACCTACTCAGTTACGGTTTCTTGTGTTCTGCAGTGACCCAGCAACCTGCAGAGCAACCTAACCACTCCTTCCATCAGCATGGTCAGCAGAGAGAATATTCTCAAAAACGTCCCAGTGCCTCCTACAGTACCAAACAGCCATAAGCACTTGTTATTAGATGTACACCAAAACCAAAGCTGAGTCAACTGCCAAAAAACTGCTAGAACTGTGGCGGAAGAGTCCTTTCAGCAGCATTGATCAAGATGACTTTGTATAATAAAGAAGGAAACTCTTAGTACTTAGGTTCCCGGTATATTCAGGAAGAATTTATGTTTTGAACTGTCTTTATTGATAGAGAAGAGTTCATGAAAGAAGTGATTCTATCATCAGTTTCTTTTGCTAATGCAAACCCAACAAAGGACCTTGAATACTAGTTAGTTCCTTGGCTCCCCAAAGTCCATCTGAAAGCCCCTTTCCCTGACTTCTCCATCCAAAGAGACCCTCTAGAGATTTTTTGCTACCGTTCACAGACAGATAAGGTTCCTTTGCAGAAAGGGAGTAATTGGTATTTTGAATGAAAAAGATATGCTTGCTATTAAATTACTACTATTTTCAGATGTAAACAGAGAAGAATTCATGCTATAAATTATGCAGTAGCTGTTCAATAGAAACATTAAGACTCACAGAGGTTTTAACCTGCCCAGAATTGAAATCTGATTTTTTCCCAAATGCAGAAGTAGCAAAAACAATATTTTTGAAATTAATTCAGATACAAAATTATTCAAGTAATATATTAATCTTAGATTTATAGGTCATAATCCCAGCAGTTTCTTCATTCTTTCAGCATTTCATACTCAGCTTGACTTTTTTTTTCTGTAGTTCTTGGCAGTTAATATTAAATATTCATTAATGTCTCTAATATTTAGACTCATGGGATTATTTCATCTTCTTTGTTGGCCCATCTTGCCATTGGAATTGATCATTCCTGATATAAGCACATTCCATTAATCAAACTAAAAATGAGACTATCAAATGCCAGTAATAACTTAGATATGATCTATTATCTCTTTAGTCACAACAAGAGATTTCTAGGCTGTTACTCAGTATTTATTTATTCATTTCAGGGTAACAAGCAAAATATGTAATTTCATTCTAAATTTCCTTGCAAGATTAAAAGATAAGAGATGAATATCACTCCTGATTTTCTGCCTTGAGGATCTCCCTCATATAAAACATATTGAAGTTATATGAAACTTAACTTTGAAATTCTGCTCACAGCAGGGCTGGAGACAAGATGAATTTCACAGATGCACTCCCAGTGTCTGGCTTCGCTGTTTATATCAGTGGGAACAGCCATTCTAATGTGATGCTCAAACCTATGCTGATAAAATGCATCAACACTGGCAGGAGCAGAGAGACCTCAGATCTTGCTCCTGCCCACCCAGCTGCCCTTGACAGAAACTAGTTCCCATCCAGAAGTGTAATGTTAATCTAGTCCTCAAAAGGATCTAGAAATTGCTAAGGACCATAACTTTGCTCACATTGGTACAAAGTCTCTTGCTGGTTGCTCTCCTATTCCACCAGCGGCTTACATTGATTGAGAAGTTCATAATATAATATATGTTGGAAGGGACCTCTGGAGCTCATCTATTCCTCCACTGCCACCTTCCTCAAGCTGGATCATCTTAGATCAGGTTGCTCAGGACCTTGTCCAGTCATGTTCTGAATATTTCCAAAAAAGGAAACTCCACAGCACCTTTGGGCAACCTGTTCCAATGTGTATTTGTGTTTGACAGATGAGGCTGATCCAGGCAGACTGGAGCCATAGGTGGACCCTATGTAGCCTGATCAGTACTTTGCACAGCAGGTGGTCCTTTTGTAGAATTCTAGTTTGTTGTAAAACACTTGTACAGTGCTACAAATGAATAAAAATTTCATAAATCTAAGGTCTGATCTTTCAGACTTTATCATATATATCATCCTTATTCCTTCAATTCAAGGCAGGATCAGGACTGCCTAAATAAAATTAAATAAAATTTACATGTTTACTCAACATCTCAGCACAGCCAGTGCTAAGGAAACTTAGCTCCTGCCCATGAATCCAAACCATGCTGATATATCAGAGACTATTCTTAATCAAGGCTACAGGACTGCACAGAAAAGGTAAAGTACACATTTTCATTTTTGAACGTGATGAAAGGAAAACAGGATCTGATGATTTTCTAAAACCTTCCCAATTGTGAGTCACCACAGAGAATTTACGGGCATCACTTTGCTCTCCAATTTTTATACCAGCTCTTACAGGATGCTATTTTAGAAGCAGCTGAACATTCTACAGTGTGATTTTTCTGTGCATTTTTTTGGGTAAAACTTCTTGTTTGCCTGAGAGTACACATTTTGAAGATAATAAAGGGATGCTGTATCCTCAGATGCATACTAAATGAAGCATTCCATACTCTGAAGATTACAAAGAGGCAATGAAATGAGCCTATGGCTCTAGGAATTTGGACTTAGATATAATAAATCCCCTAGAAATATAAGCTATCAGAGTTATGTACTTGTGATTTCTGTGCACTGCACAAAGAAAATTAGGTAGTTCACAAAGTAGCCCAAAATCCAGCATGTTGACCAGGGAACTACTTAAAGTAAATAACAGAATGAACATAGTATGTTTTTCCACAAGTAGCATAAGACATTGAGAGACTGCAGAAGAATAATGCATTATTTTTTTTCCTCCTTTTTTTTCCTCTTTTTTTTCTCTTTTTTGCAAGACGGATTGCTGACAGTGCCAGCACTGCTGCTGAATACCTCTTCCATAGCCACAGTTAGAGCTCTGATTCAGGGGTTCTGAAACAAGGAAGGCTGAAGGCCTGGGACTCCCTGCCCTAAGTCATTTGCCCAGCAGTGGACATTTGTATTCTGATCTCTGCTAAATCTTCACTGTTCTCTGCTTACCCTAAAGCTGCCCAACATAAAATTTTCTTAGAGATTCACAGACTCAGGACTATTCTTGCTTGTTGTCCTGTTGGTTCCACAAATTTGGCATTGTGTTTCAGTAATACATAGGTACCTATGGAATATACCTCCTCCCTGAAGCTGTAAGATTTAGTTCCTTTTATGGGCAAAGTGAACCCTCAGCATCCCTAATGAGTGTGCAAGCCACAGGTTCGTGACAGAGGGATGGACACTGACACTACTGTCTAAGGGAAAACTGGACATAGCTTGGGACTTCGCTGCTGTTCTTTCTACTTTCAGCATCCCAACTCAATTTAGCTAGGAGGTATTTTAGCAGATGCAGAACTTCGTTTGTAGCATATATAGAACCCGCAGGCTTATCTGGAGATGACTAGTGAATTTCAAATGTTTTTAAGCTTTGTTAGCAACTAAGCAGGTATTTTCTCATTTGTAATTCTGAAGCTTGACACCTGAGATTTATCCATATATTGTATCTGGCACTGAGGGCCCTTCCTGTATGTTCTCATTATTGCAATTACCACTGAAATTGATAACAGTTGCCTTTTTCTTATTGCCAAATGCAATTCCTGCTAGCAGCCTTTTAATTAATTCTGACATTCAGTAGACCAATCATCAGAGAAAGGCAAAAGGGGCTCATAAAACTTCTTTTTGCCCATGCTTACTCCTACTGAAAACTGTGACTCAGTGGGAGAAGAGGAGACCAATATGTAGCACTGAATGATTCATTACAAGTATTTCAGAACTCTGACAGCAGTTATCATTAAAGATTTTATAAATGTGTTTCCTGGAGAGAATCCCATGGTTCAGATCTTCCAGTGTGGGCAGACCCAGTTTCACCTACACCAAAAGTGGGCAACAGCAACTTCAAGCAAGGCTTATAGTCTTCCAAATTTCTACCTTCCTGTGAGATAATCTCAGTAAATTTTGTATTTATGTCCATTTTCCCCAAGCTTTTAGAAGTAGCAAATAAAGACTGCATGTGTTTTGTAGATGCAGCCCAAACACAATTCCTGGGGAATTTGGTAGTTGGGTGTTAGTCAAAGATCTGAAAGTTCTTGAGAACTAAGAGAAGGTAGTATATTTTTTTATTAGACTAACTTGCACAGGCAGAAAAAATAGAAAATGTTAATATATAGAATCTTTGTGTACTGAGCAGAAGGAACAAATTTTAAAGCTGAACAGAAAGTTGAGTTCTTTCTCTTGTACAAAAATAAGCACATCCTTATACCTGATCATTTCCCTATGACTGCTGAAGCTTTTCTATCTGAATCTCACTCAACCAAAAAAACAGTAGATCCCTTCCAGATGATTACATATTGTAGCAGTTGAAATCTGTAGATGAAACAAAGGACTTTCATTTACATGGAAAAACTGAAGCAGAAAATGTTTAATCTTGGATCACAAAAAGTGTAACTGAGGTACAATCCGAATACCAATAAGCATAATAGTATCCCAGGTACCACCTGCAATTTCTTCCCAGACACCACGCTGTAGGCAATAAGCTTCTTACAAGCATCTGCCGGCAGGGAGCTCACCCAGCAAAAGCTGTGTCACCTCTGCATCATCTTAATTTCAATATCTACACCATTCAACAAAGTTGTCTTGAAAGAATTGGTCACTGTGGAGGGTCTCAACAGTTCGGTCCTCCCACTCCGGGCCATCAGAGCTGAGCGTTGTCTAATCCCTGATCATCCATACCATCCAGCATGAGCCTCCTCCTGCCCAGATGTGTCTTTGGAGAAAAAAAAAAGCAAAGAACTGTGTGGATAGCACAGCATAGCTGTAGCTTAGAAACAATGTGGTGAATGAGTGTTAGGAGAAAGAGCTACATCTCCGTCTTATGAATCAGTTCCGGAATTATAAATCAGTCCAGCTGTCTGAAATTATAGCCTATAGCTATTTCCTCACAGGCCTACAGCAGCTCTCACATTAAGTGGACCTGATGCACAGCACCTTAGGTGTCTTCTGGGTTTCCCATTTCTTTTGCTCTGCTTGGCACACCTTGTTGTTCTTTTTCTTCTTGTTGTTCAAGGTCTTGTTGACCAGGCTGCTGTCCTGTGCCATCCTTCATTTTTCTTTCAATGTGTTAGGGTGGGCCTTCCCTCTGGGAAGGTGATGTGTTTATTTCTATTAAAGTATTTTCTTTGAGTACAGACCAGCCACAATCCTCCTGCTGAACTTTGCTTGGCCTTGCACTTGGAGGTTGTGAGGTATAAGGAGTGAACCAACAGCAACACACCAACATCAGCAGAAAAAGATGACCCGTTCCATTCCTTACCCCAGGTAGTATTTTCCCCATAGTGAAAACCAAAAGCTACGATGAAGGAGTAGGAAAAGTGGGAAAGGAGTGATTTTCACACTGGTGACAAACATTTATTGTGGGAACCTGCCATAACAAGAGCATTGGTGTTTGCAGGTACAAGGCCATGGCCCCAGCCACATGAGAGCAATTAGCATGAGGAAAACACACAGAATGGCCAATGATAACTTCCAAGCTGTAGGAAGGGAATATTATCACATTAACAAAGAGCTAATGTTAGTTACAGTTAGCACAAAGTGTGGACCAAAGCAATGCAAATTAATAGGTTCCAGGGTCACTGTTTCATATGGTTTAGTTTGCTCATATGACCCTAAGGGCTGTTGCAGAGGTACCAAACCAGGGTTCACTCCCAGGGGTGCTCACTAAGGCTGTGCTGTTTGCTCTGGCAATGAACACTATGAAGAAAAACTGGTGCATAGTAATTGGCTCAGGAACAATCACTTCCTGGCATAAACCCCAATGACACTGTAGACTTAACTCTAAGAACAAAGTGCTTGTTGCAAATAATTTGCTAAGTTATGTAATTTCTCTCAGGAAAATTATGCTGCACAGAAAACTGACATGCTTTTTGTTCACCTGACTGTATGAAAAACACATTTTATAAAAAAGTGAAACATGAAATATGAATGGCTTAGGCTACCTCAGAAAGAAAGATACGCGTATGGGAAATTAAGAGTTTGAGAAGACTGAGGGGGGTCTGATCAATGCCTAAAAATACTTAAAGGATGGGTGTGAAGAGAAAGGGGCCAGTCTTTTTTCAGTGGTGCCCAGGGATAGGACAAGAGGAAATGGGCACAAACTGGGACACAGGACGTTGCATCTAAACACGAGGAGGAACTTCTTTACTTTGAGGGTGGCAGAGCACTGGAACAGGCTGCCCAGAGAGGGGGTGGAGTCTCTGTCTCTGGAGACATTCAAAACCCTCCTGGACACATTCCTGTGCAACCTACTCTAGGCGGACCTGCTCTGGCAGGGGGGTTGGACTAGATGATCTCCAGAGGTCCCTCCCAACCCCATATCATTCTGTGATTCTGTGACTATGCTTTTTTGTAGTGTTTCTGTTGAGATGAAGTATGTTGGTGAGCATATGACTAACTCTCTCATTCTTTTGGTAGGAAAAAAAATATTGTGTAGAAATTATATACCTTATTACCATACAGTATGTCTGTGATTGTGACTTCTAAAGCTGGAAGAAAATAGAAAAGAGACCTCTCTTAATCATCGCTTGGTGTTAATACAAAGGCACCAGAAGGAGCAGATGAAACAAACCATTTAAGTTAATATACACTTGTCAAGCAAGAAGCAGTATGATGGCACTACTCCAGTCTCTCAGAGGAAAGAAATTTTTTTGTTCAGTGAAAGCTGATATCTCAGTAAGCCACCCAGCACAAAAATAGGAAATGAAGTTAAGAAATGCAAAGCTTTTCTATTTCTCTCATCTTTTCTCTCTGCACTAATAAATTATTATGTTTAATATTATGGCAGTATACAGAGGAGAAAGCATGCCATAGCTTGTCATCAGAGCTTGACAAAACTAAAAGTAAGTTTTCTTTTATTGTCAACATAAAATGACAGTTTTCATAGTACCATTACAGGTGTCAGCTCACTATAAAGACTTCTGTCCTATTATAGATAAGCAATACTTAGGAGACAGAAACCAATTGAATGAAAACCTATCCCTAGCCAAATTAACAGTCAATGGAGTGCCAGCAATGTCATGTAGCAGATTCTGGATGACACACGTCACAGTTCATTTAGATCTCTCAAATTTAAAGGGCAATGTATGCCATGTACCAATCTTTATTTCGTTATCTCATAAGGTAAAAATCAAACAGGGGCTCAATCGTCTTTCAACAGACTAGTCTAACTTGATAATTCCCTAATTCATACCTTCATTAATTCACAAATTCATTAACTCACAAAGGCACTAACTCACAAACACACTCTCTTGTCCAGTGTACATGTTGCTCTCACTTTAATCTAATGGAGCTGCTCACACCATACGTCAGGCTTTAGCATGAGCTGTACGTTAGGCCCAAACCTGTGCAGGAGACAACTGAACGCCCACACTCCACCACTTGGTACCAGCCAAAAGTCTACTAAATCCCATGCCTCAGTGAGTGCAGGTACTGTTATTCTTCTTGCCGCTCTGAGGGTGAGGGTAGGGGAAAGCTTTGAGCACTTTTGTGGGAGTCCAGCATTACAGTTTGTTACTAGGTAACATTCTTTCAATGTGGTGGTGTTAGCAATAAATCTGGATATATAAACATACTAATAGAAAACAAATAAAATGCAGAACAACAATACCAGGATCATAAGATGCAACATAAGATGCAATATGCCAGTTGCAGATGGTGCATAACCCATAAAAACATCATACCAATAATGTCTAGCAGCTTGTTCAATTCCTGTTGAAATCTTGACAATCTCGTCAGTATCATACCTGATAACAATAGTAGTCCATTTTTGATAAGCAATTGTTTTTTTATATCTGGTGATTACAATTTCCAACTCTTCAGTTTGAAAATGGACCATGTCCCATATTGGTCCTAAGGGTGCTGGCCAAGTTGTAGGCCAATATTCCACCAGCATCAATGTGAATTAGTTTTTGGTTTCTATAAAGTCATTCCGTCATTACACAAAACATCACAAAGCAAAACCAATACATACATAACCCAATTTTCACTAAATTACAACCATGCAGTTAGCATACACTTAGCCTAAAGAGCATGTACTTCAGGTCATATTACTCGTATGAGGGTCTTATATTCCTAAATATTCAGGACAGTACTGTGCATGGTTTCCCCATTTTACATCCATGAGCATTGATTAGGTTACCTTTGTTATCCATGCATTTGCTCCCTTGAAGTGGCAGCCATATTCTATTATCTACAGTAATGGGGAGTGGGACGTATTGGCAATATGGGGTTTTCTTTCCTTTCCCTACTTATGGTGTGGTAATAAACAGATCCACTCAATGGACTACTTTTGCTTGCTATCCCTAAGCTTTGATAAAATGGAGTGTACAATACTGGCACCAATTCAATAATTGGGTCCCTAACATAGCAGGACTCCCACCATGGATCCAATTGGCTTGTTGCTCATATTCATTTATCATAAAGGTTTGCACAGTAACACAAGCAACAGCACTGCTGGTGCCCAAGAGGGAGAGAGAATAAGGGAGAAAGACTTATGGGTTGAAAAGAAAACTAAAACTACTTCAAATAAATATTAATAATAAAAAGAAAAGTTAATAATATCAATAAGAAAATAATGAAAAGTATATAATATATACAAAAACATATTGAGCTCCCAGGATGACGATCATGTCACCAACAGGCACTGGGAAAGTCCCAGACCGGACTTCAACAATGGAGAGGAGCTGGACTCGGGAACTAGATTCAGGAACACATCGACTGGAATCAAAGGCAGATGAACAGAGTCCTTCTCGGATGCCAGCCATTGAAAAAAAGAGAGTGACCCCTTTGATCCCTCAGTTTTTATACTGAGCATGATGCAGATGAGATGGAATACCCTGTTGGTCAGTTTTGGGTCACCTGTCCTGTCCGCTCCTCCCTGCAGGTGCAACCCTTCTATAGTCTTTCGCTTCTGACCCTCCAACTTGGTACATGAAGTTAGCTGATCTTGGCTGTTATAGCAGTAAGTATAAGCTGTAAGTATAAGCTATAAGTATAGTAATAAGTATAAGCAAGAGTCTCTCTGCATACCATTCCTTGGTATCAACTATAAACATCAGACCTTGTCACTCTGGAAGTAGACACTGTCTGAAAAATATGCTGTTAATTTCAGAGAGTGCAGGTCAGCTAGAAGAGATTTAACTGAAAAGTAAAATTAGTGAAAAGAAAAATAGTTCTGTTTCACCTCAAACCAGGACACTAGGTAAATACCATCATTTTCTGGTGTGCTGCTACATGCCCTATAGTAATGCAATGACAGTTGGCATTATCTTTTATTTGTTCCCAATATTCGCTTTGCCATATATTGAGATATATGGGGAATTTGCCCAATTTCCTAGCCATTGTGTCGCACTATCCCATACAGCATAGGAATCAGTGTATATAATCAGTGTATATGGCATGTGTGCCGTTTCTAAGAGCCCACACTATGGCATAGAGCCCTGCTAATTGAGCAAAACCTTCTATTCACTCAGTTACTACAGGTTCTTTGGCTATAAGTACAGCAGTAGCCATTCCTTGCCATTTACCCTGTGTTTTGCAAGTGCTTCCATCAGTAAATCAGACACCATCTGGTTGACAAGCATTGAATTCAGGGGCATCCTGGACAGAAGAGCAAAGAGGCTCCATGAATCCAATGGGCATTCCAATATGTTCCACAACTTCACTAACTTTAGTCTAAGTTATATACAGCTTCATGATGATAGATGTACAGTACTCACCTCTGTACAGGGGTCTTACATGGTACACTTAAAGGTACCAGCAAGCATAGGTTTAAGAATAGCTATTGGAATGTAATTTTATGTTCCTTCCCTGGGTCAAGGGTTCAGTCACTACTAGCCCTTCGTAACCTGCTAACTGCACCTCTTCAAAAGTGGAATGATTGTACTCATCGCTCTGCCAGATATACATATATACTGCACAACAGTGACCTCCTGTGGCAACTTTAATGCTTTTAGTTCTTTAGACTAACGCATGAATAAATGGTCGAACTGTTTAAAACATGCCCTAAGGGAGTAAATGTATATAGTGGAGTCCCTGTCAGGTGGAAGCAAATTGCTCCTTATCTGCATTTGGTACCTATCCTTCACATCTATAGTTGCCATCCATGGAAAGGTACGTTAAGTAAGAGATTTATCAGTCAGATTGGGAGCACTTTGTTGCCAGCATTCCGGGCTTTATAACCTACTGTTAGCTGCCACTTACCATTAGGTTTCTTTACAGGCCATACAGGAGAACGGTAAAGGAACTAGGAATAGGAGTTTTCCCCACAAGTCCACCTACAACTGGCCCTTAAATACATCAATGCATAAGATGTTTCGGATGCCTAAGAGTAAGGTCAGGTGGACCCTCCATCCATTAGACAGAATTAATTTAGTCCTGGCCAGTGGGTACGGGTGAGTGATGCCTACAATAGAAACTAGTAGTTTATTAAGTGGAAACTGTCCTTTTTAAGCGTCCTTACTTTGCATCTACATCTGGGCTCCTGTATTGATAGGGAATGTTGTAAAGCAGCAATCATTAACTGTAACCATCACCTCGGGACTTGGATCCTCAGCAGGGTGAGTAGCTGCAGCAAGTACTTCTGCTGGACCAAGCCCCCAGCCTAGTTTCCTGTGTATTCACGGTCTAGGGTCAGCGCTGATAGCTTTGGATATCTCCCTGAAGTTCACATCCCTAACATCCTCCAGCTCCCTAGGCATTACTGTCTTAAGTCATACAGTGTCACTCCCATTCCCTGACATGGATCCCAGAGGAATATAGTGAGGAGTTAATGAGAGAAACCTGGCCAACTGCTACAAAACGGGAATCAGCAGCCCATTTAACTGACTTGGTGAGAGTCCTTTATCTAAATACATTTTTCTAAGTTCTTATATTCCCTCTGCTTCCTTTACTATGGGACAGAGAAGTCCTAAGAAATAACCTCCTGGGGAATGGGCTCTACATGAGGTGTTTGGCACCTGAGCAATGGGTGCTGGTCCTTCCAGTTCAGCTAAAATAAGGATTTTCAGGAAGGCAGTCTGCGGGCTGGCTGACAAGGTCCACTGCCATACGCTTGCTCCACCATGATCAGCAGGATGTAATGTATGTTGCCAACACAAAACGCAAGCCCAGGGATTTCTAATATTTGGCCCTGCAGTATCTAAAAATATTACTGAACCTAATGCTAATACACAAGCATCAGTTGGGGTAATGTGGAGTTGGCTGGCTCTGGCCATCCAGATTTGTGCTAGCAAGGCCAAGGGTGTTTCCCTTGGGTTAGTATGATACCTCCCCTACAGAGGGAGGTATCAAGAGAGTAAACCCTCCAGTAGCTGTTCTAAGGGGAGGTGGGTTTTGTGCCCTATTATTTGGACTTGATTACTGGATGTCAAAACAGGGGGGGGGGGGGGGGGGTTGGGGAGGTAGGGGAGAGGGGAGATGTGGAGAAGGCAGGGGAGATAATCATCCCAGTTATCATCTGGTCCTGAGGAGAATGGATCAATGTCTGATGCCACATATTCCCAACCCTATCATCACCACACAAGGTACAATAGATCTTAACTGTGTCAATCATAGTGGCTTCCAGCAACGTTCTCTTGTGCCCTTCTGGCATTTGTAATTAACTGGGTCAAAGTTTTGACTAAAGCAATTTAGTTTGCGTTTCTCACTGTCCAAACTTTAATTCCCAAGTATTCCTGAGATTTTCCTCATCCTCATTTTCCTTTTTCCATTGTACAATCTTCCCTTTCAATTCATCAATCATGTCTGTTGCTGCTCTGAACCAAGTGCCTAATAACCAGCACACAGTGTCCTTCCCCTTTTCCCTTCCTTCTGCTACACAAATAAGATTACTAGCTCATGTCTGAAGTCCTGTCTTTCAGGCATTTGCATTGGATAAAGGACTTCAACCATTTGTTAAAGGATGTTTTTTGCATGGGTTGAAAGCAGCAACCCCTTCAGCTAGCTGTGAAATTCATACAATAACAGTCAATGGCAGAAGTATGTTGGAAGTCCGTTGTTCATCATGGAATTCATGTTCTTCATTGCTGATTTCACCTTTTTAATTCCGAATTAAACACCTAGCTTCCTGAGCTATACTGGGGAGATAGGGAGGTTATACCAGCACTTTTTCAATTGTTTTGCAATTTGGACTAGTAAACAAGCTCACCAACTTGGGACACCAGCACTTACCTAAACATGAAGATAGAAATGGCCCAGTAATGCAGATACTCACCACCTGAAAGCGGCTGAAAGTTCACCATTGGATCAAACACATCCAACCCACTTTCTTTCACAGGCTTCTCTTGTAGCTGCTACCCAAACCCTTGGTATCTCCAGTACCTAGTTCTTCACCTACTCACTAGCTAATCCAGCTGATTTTGTAGGAGATCACATATGCAAATGGTTATAAATACAGCTTATAGAATGGACTGCAATCACCAGGCACAGCAGCATAACTGCATAGACCAGCAGCCTGCTGACTTGCCATGTGCCCCTTTCATCACCCACCTCTTCTCTGCTTCCCCCGTTTTGCTCTCCCTGCTGGGTGCTCTCCAGGCTCCTTTGCAAAGGGGAAGCCCAGTGCCCTCCTTGGAAGGGACATGGGGTCTGCAAGTCCTGTCGTACAAGGGAGGGCAGGATTCATTTTCCCTGCAAGTGCCTCCTATCCTTGCACAGTCAGTCCCACCTCCTCCTCCTTTCCTGCTGCTCATGAGGTCCTGTCCTCATCTCCTGGCCCCTAGTCTCCCAGTCACCTCACTGCTGACCTTTGGCGCTGGCTGGCATCACCACCCTCCTCTTAACTCCCCATGAGACCTTCCCTGCCCAGGGCTCCTTGCCAACCCAAGAGCACCCTCATGACAGCACCTATCATAGAAAGTACCTCCATACAACTGTTTGCCATATTTTCCTTCCTCAAGTTGCATCTCACTGTATTTTCCTGCTTCCTTTTGACAGGAGTGCATATGATGTGGATTTTGTAAAACTGTTCCAGCATCTGATTGTGCTGTAGCTCTCATCATAAACTTGAAAATGAAGCCCATTATAACCTGTCCAGAGGGCCAGTTAAGGCTGTCTGTCAGAGGGAAGTGTTTTCTTTACTGTTAATTCTAAATATCTGCTAAGAGTCTGCCAAACTGTATGCTGAGTGTTGGCACAAATGGGAGGCGTATCATTACAGTACCACAGAGTAAAACAGGGGTCTTAATTTTGGCTGTTGTGTTTTATTTACAAAAGAAGCCACTTACTGCTGGGCTCAGTTTCGAGGATATTAATGTCCAGATACCTGTACTCACCATTAAGCTGAAGGCTGCTGCCCTTGTGTACTTTTGCTGGGCACAGCAACCTCAACTTCATTAGAAAGAGCCTCACAGAAGATCTGCCCAGCCTAATGGAAATTTAGGGTTTTTTTAATGTTTCTTTTATTGCCCTTGTACCAGAGCAGTATCTTTCCAAGAAAGCAGTCCATCCCATGTGCCTGCTTCCTACTGAAAGAGATTAAGTCCTTCAGCTCTACTGTTCCCCTGCCTCCCTACAGCTCATAGAGCAGGATAAGAACATCTTGACCGTGACAGGTCAAAAGACCTTGCAGGGCAGCTGGAAGTATGCTGTTGAACATTACTGCAGCACTACTCTGTCAGCAGTCACATGCTAGAGAGGAAACGGCAACTCATTTCTTCTCATTTCAGAACTAGTTCTTTGTGTTCAGGAATTACACCAGGCTGCAAGTGCTGAGCCACTGTGGGCCCTGAGTCATGACACCTGATTTTATCTACTCAGGGTCCACAGTGATGAGTTCAGACAAGCACTGAGCAAAACCCTGGCCCTGGAAGAACAGCTACATAAACTCTCCCTGGAGGAAGAGCTTTATCACCTGTGATGGAGTGCAAAGCATGTCACCAGGTGTGCTCTCCAGCTGACAATGATTAGGCAGATTTGGGCCTGCGAAGGTTTCAGCAAAGCACTGGCTTGCATGTGATCACTTGAGTCCTTTGGTTTCAATTGGCATTAGAGTCCTGCTGCCCTAACCTCCAATGTGTCAACCACTTCAAAAATTCATTTGTGGGCATATAATTCAGCAGGCATCTTCAACTCCCCTAGTTTGCAACCTCTTGAGAACACCCTGAGGGTCATTTTTGTGACAGCCTGCAGTGTGGTCACATAGGGACTGGCACCCCACAACCCTGCCCCTGCTCCACAGGGTCGACCCAAGCACGGCCCGGACCCTGAGAGAGTCCCAACTCCCCTCCAACGCGCCGCTCGCCCAGTACAGGGCGGGAAGAGGAAGAGCCACCCCCCACACAGGCCGCGGACGGCGAAGGAAGGACGACGGACTCAGCATCCCACCCCCGGGGCAACCCAGGCCAGAACAAGATGGCGGCGGCTCGCGTACCTGAGGGGGGAGCGGGACGGGCCTCCTCCGCCGTTGCCATGGGGACGGGAGGCGCTTGCGGCGGCGCGGCCGGCAGCTGGCGATCGGTCCGTTACTCGCCGCGGGCAGCGGGCGGGCGTCTCTCTTCGGGGGGGGCGGCCCCGTACGGCTCCCCGCCTTCCCTCGAGTCAGTCGCCGGCTGTGAGGAGCGGGAGCCGCTCGGACTTGGCCCGGTGGTGCTGCCCTCAGCCTCCCGCGGAGGGACGGGGCGTTAGGCGGGCTGTCCCGCTCTGCCTCCCGGTTTGAGCCTCGCTCCGCCCTGAGGCCTGCCTTCGTCTCTCGTCAGAAGGGGGCTCGGCGGGCAGGTGAGGGAGCTGCGGGTGGCGGCCTCTGCACCGCTGGCTCCTGTCGCTAGCTTCTCTGTCCCGGGTGGTCGCTGTCGCTTTCTCTTCTGGAGCTGCGGTTCAGCGTATCAAACACTCGTGTCTCGTACCAAGAGCTCCCCAAGAGGATGCCTGCCTTGAGGTAGTTTACTTACGGCCGCGAAACGGCGTGTGCTGCTCTCGGAGTCGCTTCAGTAAGTGTCCTGTGCGCCTGTCGTGCCGTGAGTCCTTAGGCTGGCTTTCTTGCCTGCCACTTCCTTTTCCCATTAATGGGGCTTTATTTATATTTTCGGTTTGCTCAGTAGAAATTGAGAAAGGAATGTGTCGGGAGGTAGGGTGTTTTTTAATTTAATTATTTATTTTATTTGAGGAGGTGGGAGGTGCGGGGATTGGGTTTGGTTGCTTTAAAAATGTAGACCTGCAAACAGACAGGTACCACCTTTGCTTTTATTAATGGGTGAGAAGGAAAGGAAAGCAAAGGCTTAAGTGTTTCCTGCTGTCTTTTGTGCTTCTGGCTGCTCTTGGTGTCCTTGGAAGTATTTTTCTGCATGAAGATGCATGATCACTGTGTTACCAAGGTGTTCCCTTGTTGCATCTGATCCTCTAGAAGTTGTGTGTATTATATCCCCCAGAATAAGCGAGCCTGGTCTTCTGTCCCCAAGCTGAAGTGCAGCATGTTGCTCAAGTTTCAGGTGTGCTCAATTTGTTAGTTGCCTGAAAAAGGGATGCTAGTAGTTAGCTTTTGCCATAAATATTTTCTTTTTTGTTATCACAAGACGGTAATACCATAATACCACATGCCACTGAAACGACCAGAGAAGTTGGTAACCTCGAAGAACACACTTCCTCCAACATCCCAGATTCCAGGTCTCGGTGACCTTGCTCCCCATGAAGCTGTGTCTGGGTGCCGCAGGAAGTGGATCAAAGAGACTGATTCAGCTTACATCAGGCTGGCAAAGCAAGGAGGCCGATCTGGTGAGCATCTCTCTTGCTTGTTTGTTTTTCTTTTGTTTTCTTTGGCTATGCTTGAGTGTGGTGGTAGAAGGTGCTTGGAGACACTACAGAAGAATCCTCTGGAGTTTTGAAAGAAACCTATAGAAAAATTGAGTAATTGAAAATGTGACATAGAAACATATGGGGTTGGAAGGGACCTCTGGAGATCATCTAGTTCAACCCCCCCGCCAGAGCGGGTCTGCCTATAGCAGGTTGCACAGGAACTTGTCCAGGCGGGTTTTGAATGTCTCCAGAGGAGACTCCACCACCTCTCTGGGCAGCTTGTTCCAGTGCTCTACCACTCTCACAGTAAAGAAGTTCCTCCTCACGTTTAGGTGGAACTTCTTATACTCAAGTTTGTGCCCATTTCCTCTTGTCCTGTCACAGGGCACCGCTGAAAAAAGACCAGCCCCTTCCTCCTGACACCCTCCCTCTAAGTATTTGTAAGCATTGATTAGATGCCCCCCTCAGTCTTCTCTTCTCAAGACTAAAAAGACCCAAGTCCCTCAGCCTCTTCTTGTAGGAGAGACGCTCCAGGCCCTTAATCATCTTTGTGGCCCTCTACTGTACCCTCTCCATGAGGGGAGACATGAGGTCAGCCTGTCAAGATATCCTTACAGTCTGTTGTGTATAAGTACCTTTTAGCAAAATGTGTAGTTTTGCACTGTATCTGATCTAAGTAGATGATGATGGTTAAGCTGCGTTTGAGTGAAATCTTTACAATTTATGCTTGGGCTATTTAAGTAGTGGTCTGGTGAAAATGATGTCACAAAAAAGCACCAGAAAACTTGCTAAAGGTTTATAAAGTATTTTTTGTGATGACATTCAGTTTGTTACAGTGCTCTACATACTCTGTCATTGTACCAAGGTGATCTACGGTTTTGTCATTTCCTTTATTGATGAAGGAAGCTTGAGGAACTTGAGCAAATACTTTCCATGCGCTCTTAGAGCAGGGTGACAAATCCAGAAATGTGAATTAATAGATGGGTATAAACATGTCAAAGCATTTAGAGCAAGATAAACAATGTACAAGTGGAACACAATGCTGCAAGTTTCTGTCTGTTTTATCAAGGGAGACAAATGCTCCTTACTGAATAAAGCAAGCATTTCTTCCTGATAAAACAGCAGCCTGAGAACAAAGCTAATGCTTTTGCAACCAGGTAAGAAGTCAGAAAAGTAGTGTCTTTTTTGTCTTTTTCTCACAAGACCTACTGAATCACTACACTCCTGTGACAATGAAGACTTCTCCAGCAGCATATGCAGCACCTGACTGGTACACTCACTGCTCCAATCCCCCAGCGACCAATGAGCCACGGTAAGTCTGCTGAGACCCTGCATAACTTCTTGGGTTCTCACTTCATTTTGCACTGAAGTGCAAGATACATATCCCTTGTACGAACAAGTGTTAAATCTCTGCTTGCAGGAGCTACGTTTCCTCTCTACCAGATTATATGATTCACAGAGAGTTTAAGGCTGATGACCATCATGGTAATAGTTATGAGACAAGAAGAGGGCCTTTTGATTTTGATATGAAAAGTGTTTGGCAGCGGGATGCTGAGGACAAAGAAAACACAGAGAAAAAGAAGGTATGGTGGAGAGGCATTCTGTGACGATGCTTTGTTTGTAGAGCTAGTGAAGACACTTCTGGCTGGACCTGTGGGTTCTTCTAGAAAGGAAGCTGTAGTCCACCCCAGTTTCTGTATTCCAGAAGCAATTCATATATTGCAGTTAGAGAATGAGAAGAAAGCCGTGTTTCTCTTAGGTGTTGCAGGTATTGCATATGGACCAGAAATGCAGTTTCCAGTCACATTATATGGTGCCTATACTTAAGAGTGAATGAAAGCCGATTGTTAGTTTCTATCTTCTTACACTTTATTTCCCCTGCAATTCACTGTAGGTGAACAGAATTCTTATTTAGTGATCTTGGGAGAGAAAGAAAGAAAAAGGAGGAAGGAACAGAAGACTGTTCCGAAAAAGGGATTAGTTTTAGTTTGAAATGCAAGATAGTCCCCAGAGATACTGCGCTAGCTGTCTTTGAATGGAAGATGTATCCAAGACAAAATAATTACGGCACAAGTTATGCCCAGAACAAACCTTTCTGTGGTGGGCTGGGCGTTTTGTCCTGGAAGCGTCCCTCTTTCATCCTCCTCACCCCTGCACGTTTTAGATGCTGAAGCCTTTTTTTTTTTTTTTTTTTTTAATACCCTCCATAATCTTGGTTGCCTCATTTACCATAAGTCAGTGGAGTATCCATGGAAAGGCATTTGATGTACTTGAACACGAGTACCTCCTTTCTTGAATAGAGGGTCAGATATTGGACGTTTTCGGGAAAAAAGTCCTTAGCCTTTGCTGTGATGAGTAACTAGTGCAAATTCTGAATAATGGCTTGTGTAAATGGGAACACCTCTTTTCTGAATAGTCTTGGGAATGTTTACTTAATCTGTGGAAGCAAGCAAAAAAGCAATGTGTGCTTAAAAACTGTAATTTGCTGGGTGCTTGTAGGTGAAGCTTTTTTCAATCAGAAATTTAAGGCACTGAAAATAGGAGAGCCACAAAGCCTCAAATACAACTAGGAGAGAGAGGAAGTGTTGTCCCTCGCTCCCTTACTTAAGAACCAATTATCTTCAGTGCTCTAAGAGTCAAATTTCACTTTGATAACAGTAAGTGAAAATTCAAGTCCATGTGGTGACTGGTAAAGAGAGACTGAGGTCCATTTCTGTTTGGGTGGAGTTTGATCAAGACCCAGTTTCATTCAGTCACATGAATGAAAGTTCCCATGTGTTTCATTTCTCGCCAAATACAAAGTGAATATATGTTATATATTCAGCTCAGATTTCAAATCTTCTGATACATCATTCACACTGCTCTTTTGGAAGCTGAAGTTGAGTTTTGTCTAAAGCACTAAATCTACCAAACCTTTTTCTTTCACATTAGGTGCCTGAGAAGGCACATTCTGTATCTCTAGCTTTAGTTCTACCTCCACACCACCATCTCTGAAATGGCTATCCTTCACAATACCTTTCTTGTACCTTGAAAAGTGTCTCATATATCTTGAAGCATCACATGGTGCTTCTTTAACAGCTATTTCTTGTATCTCCTCTTATAGGAGGTTTCTGTCCCATGCTTTAAGAGTATGTTCCTGAAGAGTCTTCAAGTGGGACAATGGAACTAGCCCTACCAAACAGTCTTTAGTTTTCTCACTGTATATGGTGTATATTGAAATGTAAGAGATGTATTCCAAAACACCACAGGCGAATTCCTAAGGAATATTCAATTTATTGGTTTGACTATGTGATGATACTGTAGCAGCAAACTCCTTCAAGTGTTGAGACTGAACATATTGAAAATATTTTTCAGTGCAGTCTGACTAAGCAGTTGTTCACAAGAGAGATGTGTGATGCAATCATGGCAATAAATCCCAAAGGACTCCCTTAGGGACAAGTGCAAAAACATTTTAACCTCTAAGGGTACCTGTTCTACTCAGTTTGGAAAACACTGTTCCCAAGCGGGCCTTGGCTCTGGAGCTTTAAGCCTTTATGCCACTTAGTTCTGAAGCATTAGAATCTCTACCATTCCTTGTGTTATGGTTGTCACTGCATAGAGGAGGACTGAAGATCAGGGGGACAATTACATGATTCTCCGTGCCTTGGGATGGATTCTGTAGTTCCTCCCTAAAGCCTTAATCACAGGGATAATTCTCATTCTGGGAATTTTGCAAAGCAGCAAAGACATGTTAGGGCATGAAGGACTTAGTCCACACCTTGCCATGAGCACAAAGGCTACTAGCCCAGGTGGAAGGATCTTTTTGCCTGTGCATCTTGTGGACCAGCTGGGATGGGTTGAAAATGCTATGAAAATGGTTTCCATGCTGGCTGCAGGTATCCATTGTTCTTCATATACCAGCCAGACACAGTACATACGTTTTTTGCATCTGAGACTAATAAATGTGGATGTATAATAAATTTAGTTGGTAATTTTTGGAGTATGTTGTTGCCATTCCTTCACAAAGGGAGAGAACACTTTAAACCAAGAACATGTAAAAAGTGTCCTACATAGTTTGCTTTATCTGGGAAATCTGACAGCTGTGAAATAGACGCTTGTTCAAAGTGAAAAATGCCTCCTCAGCTATAACCATTGGGGTGTAGTGGCACAAGGGTCTGCTTTTAATGCTGAATTTGCCCAGCGAAGTAAGAAACAGGACCTGATAGGATTGCAGGTGCCCTCCGAAACCAAATTCTGATCTGTTCCCTTGCTCCTTTTATCACTTGGAGCAGTGGGGAACGTTTTGATACCTGCAAGTTATGCTAGCCTGTCTCATTTAATATCAAGAAAAGAAAGGCAACATTTAAAACATGTGAAACTTGCTAGCAGCCTTCAAGTCTTTCCTCATTGCCTTGCCTTTCCCCCTTTTAACTTGGCTTTAGTTTTGACATTTGTGCCTTTGTCTGTCTATAGACAAAATCTCTAGGCTTTTCTTCATCCCCTGCCCTTTAATTAAATCTTTAATTACTAGACTAGACTTCCTTTTCTAATGCTTCTCTTCAGTGTCAAGAGGAGAGCCTCACCTGTTTCCATCTACTATTTGTATACCCTGCCTATCAAATCCAGTTGTGTTTCTGTGTTGCCCTGTGTGCCATTGTGCCTTCGATATGTGACAAAAGTTACCTGAGACTGATGATTTCTACTTGTCTAAATAAATTGGTTTTGTCAGTTGAAACTATAGGTAACTGTCCCGGATCTGGAACTTCTGTGGTATGTCAGATCTGAAATGGTACAGTTTAATGATAGACAGAAAACAGTGCTATCATTTTTTGCACAGTAGGATAGAATTTTGAAAAGTAAAACACAAATGGGCTGCTTCAGCAGATTTAATGGATTTGAAAAGCAGTTCTAAGCAGCTAACATGTTTTTTAACATCCAAGTTGGACAACAGACCCCACCCTTCATCTGACATCACTGCATGCCCTCACTAGTACCATCTCTTCTTTTTTGACAAGTGTCGCAGTTTTTAAACTCTTTAAGCTTCGACATAACATCAGTCAGGCTGAAATCTAGTAGCCCATCCACTTAATTTTTTTACCGGATTCTGGAATATTTCTTCTGGTTAACTCGGACTCCACTGAAGTCTGTAGGGATTTCAGCGCTGATTTAACACGTTGGTTTGCATTGGTACCCTGTTTCAGAATGAGTAAAACCATCTGTCCTTGAAGTCTCTTTCTCCCAGGTGTTAGTGGCTTATTACTGATCAGATGTTTTCAAATGCTGTTATACTTTTCTTTGCTCTTTCCACACTAAATGTGCACAGAAGTCCATGATGTATTTACATCTATTTTGGAATCTTCTCCTAATGGATGTTTTCATGGGTACGTCCACATAGGTGAAAGGTATATTTACTGTTTAAATTTACAGAGCAATACACATCACTTATAGTTACCTTAGAAGTCCTGTTTGTTTTTTTTTTTTCTTAAAATAACCTGCAAGTAGTATCTGTTATCCTATGAGGTGCTTTTTGTGTTGCACATTTAAAAGAGAAGGTGGTCAAATAATATGTAGGTTCTAATTAAAAGCATATATTAGTATAACACAAAAATTTTGTTAATAAGCTCTGAAAATTTTGTGCTATCTTCATGACTTCTTTTCCCCTTCTTTTTTTCATGCAATGAAGGAAGCTGTAAATAGTCTTTAAAAACCTTTTTTTTTTTCGTTAACCTCAGAATTGCTTAGCAGCTATTAGTGAAAGATATCTGGGAGTTGTTGGGGATATTTAATTTAATGCTTTTATTTGAGAGGGAAGTAAGTTGACCCTTCAGCAGCTGTTGATTTTCCTTGAAGTTAAAATAAACAGCTTTGATGCATGTTGCTAATGTTACTCCATTACTTTTCAGTTTTCCACCTTCCAGTCCTAGAGTTTGTGATGTCTTTTCACTGGCTTTCTAGGTGTCATCTTATCTTTCTGTCTTTCAGTCAACACTGAGTTATTTGACCTGTCATTAGCAAGTGAAAGATAATAAAAGTAAAATACACTTTTCTGTTGTAGGCTTCCCCCAATATATCTGTATTTATTCGAATTTCAAACATCTTGTTAATGTACAACTGTTTCCTTTTCATGTGGGATTTTTTTTAATGCTTTTTATATATACAAAGAAAAGTAGTAATTAAACTAGAAATGAAGTTCTGGTCTTGCTGACTTTAGTAAGACTGGGATTTTTTCATACACTGCATGCAGAGAAATGAGCCGAGATGAGAGGTTGCACCAGGTAAGTTTGAATTTGAAGCTTAACTTTGGGTAGAAATGTACTGTGAGGGAAAAGCTTGTGGAGAGTACATTTTGCATTCTTGACTGTTGCGGACGGAGTGATTAACTTCACTAGTTAGAGTGAAGTAGTGAAATGTTTATTAAGGTAAAACAGTGATTTAATAAAATCAGTAGTAAGTGCGATAAAACCAGTAGTAAATGCGATAGTGTTTTACGAGATTCGATGTCAAGGTACACTCTGTTATTTACTGCATAGAGGACAGGGTCAAACAAGCTGTCAGGGAGACCCTCCCGTTGAGTCACGAGGTTCAGAAAGGACCCCCTTG